>JASGAT010355926.1:0-12554 GCA_030220025.1 Chelon auratus | reverse complement strand
CATGAGTGCAGTCTCTGTTACTGGTACTGTTCAGTCCACATCTGTAGATCTTTAACTCTTTGCAGTCCAAATGCAAAATGTTGTTTTTTGTTTGTTTTTTTTTTTAAAAAAGAATTGCTTTGCTTTTTTTATATTTCTGTCAGCCTCTGCACTCACACACACAGTTTCTCAAAGACCAAAGAAGTATGCGTATTTTCTACTGGGCTGCTGGGTTTGGTTGTGAAATTA
Source organism: Chelon auratus (assembly GCA_030220025.1). NCBI lineage: Eukaryota > Metazoa > Chordata > Actinopteri > Mugiliformes > Mugilidae > Chelon > Chelon auratus. The sequence goes on along the minus strand of JASGAT010355926.1, from coordinate 12,326 downwards.
AATGTGCTCTCTGCTTTTGTAATTGAATCTGTTCTACTCTGAGGAAAAAGTGAAGAGAGCATTTGGAAAGAGTAAAAAAACATTCCACAGAGAAACTATTAAGGACACCAAAGGCTAACACAGAATTTAGGCAAGAGAAATTCACGTAAAGGTGCAGCAGAACGAATGAAAAGCCATTTGAAGATTGGATTGGTTTCATGTTCCGAAGCTGCATGATTAAATGCCAGGCATTTCACACAGGTGACTTGTTCCTTAACATGGATGTGTGACATGGTGAGTTGCAGGAGCTTTACGCTTTGGCTTCTGTCTCTGGAAATAACAGATGATGATTTTCAGTAAGTAATGTGTCACTTGATTTAGGGGAAGGGGACATATGAATCTTAATAAAAAGTAATGATGGTGATCACTCTGTTTTTGTCATCTTTGTGGATTTATAAGTCTGAAAAATCAATCAGAAATCATTTGAAGTAACATTTGATACCACAGCAGCATCATCAGGTCATTAGCATGCACGTTATATCCAGACTATTCAACTATTCTGTTTTATGATTTGCACACCTCATGTTTTATTTACAGTGACCCCTATTTCCATCATAAACTGGGCCATTGGAGTGTGCATTCATTTGGTCCAGTGAGTCTTTGGTGCTGATGTCATATTCAGTTTTTTTTCCTCTTTCTGTCTATACTGCGTATGTCAGGATATTTGTGATAATAGGATGTGACACGTTCAAACAACAGAACCAGAAAGAGGACAGCTGCTATCCAAATTTCCGTCCATGTGTAAACATACTGACATAGTGACATTACAACAAAATAAATAGTGACTCAAAGAAATATGTGCGCTTCCTGCCTTGATTGGAGAGAGCAGTGATATTTTTCATGCTAGATTTGGGTTGTGGTAGGAAATCTGTTATTTCTAGTATCTGCATGTTTTCCAGTCCATTTTTCTGCGGTTTCAAGCTGCCGTCAAATGTTCGCATGCATTCAAATGCTGACATTTGCGGTGGCCTCATCCTTTCACCATGACTTTACATTTTATACATGTGCACTGTGTTTTGACAATTTACAGCTGATGTTATCTCTGGAACACTAAGCGCTTCACGCACACAACTTCCCTTGTCCAAACTCACAAGTTCCCTTTGAAGGTAGCAGTCTGCTGGTTCTTTTGTACAAGATATCTTGACAGCAATTGGGTGGATTGGGTCAGAATTTACAATCAGTCTTTTACATATCTGCAAATAATAATATTCCCACTGGTCTTAGATGGACCACTGCTGACTGTGTTTCGTGTTCGCGAGATGAGCCCGTAAAAAGGGGTCGGCCTTGTGGTAAACTTGTGGTAGTCACTGCTTCGAAAGTGGAAATTTTTGTAGACCCCAGAGTTCAAATCATGCCACTTATGTTTCTTCTGTGTTTTCAGATTTAGCCATGAAAGTTAATTTTTTTGGTGCTGGCTAAGTTAATATAATTTAGTTGTACTTCATAGATTTTTTTTGCAAAATGTTGACATTCCCAATGACCTCGTCCCCTTACAATTCCAATACATTTTCTGCTCTGAGTTGCCCAATCGTTAGCTTGCTAACTGCCCTTGGTAGCTTGGTAAATATGACGCCAGCTCCAGACGCGATGCCATAGCCTACACGGTAGCTTGACATGCACCTCCTCAGAAATGTTCCTACACTGACGCCTTTAACTCAAACATGATCTGCTCTGTTCCACTTGCCAGTGTTTGAAGTACAAAGGGAAACTCAACAAAGCTAACTAACCGCTAACTAGCATTGTAGCAGCATGATTATAGGACAATGCCAATCCACCAGTGCACAACTATAAGTGCTAGTAGCCGGTGAGTCTGTAACCAAACTTTATTCTTGCTAAATATCTGTATGTTAGAAATGTCACTGTGAGCATGTTAGCATTTAGCTCAAAGTCTCTGTGTCTAAACACATAAAGTGCATGCGTATTCTTAAGTATTTTAATTAGTAATTTATGAGACAACTATGCCAAGTTTGGGTGTATAAACTGAGAGGAAAACCTTAACAGTTGTTATGGTGTTATGCAGCCATAGCTACGTCAAGAACAGTTGTGATGAAGTTTACACACATTCAGATTTTCAGTTTTCGTCCAAGAACATTTTATTGAAAGTTTCCTTAAATGAGGGAGACTCTCCTGCTGGCTTGATCATTGGAGACAGCTTATAAATGCCAAACTATAGCCCACAGAAGCAGTACAATATGTTCAAGTGAAACCTAGGCTTTCCGTTTTAATGTGACCCAGATGTTTCGGAAGCAAACATTTCATTTGGACAGCTCAAATCAACAGCTCTGTTAAAGTGAATGAGGTGTTGGCGCTTTTGTCTTAACCCTAACAGGTGTCTTTAGGAGACTATTTGTCAACCTTTAGGCCAACAGCTCTGGGATGACATACTGCATTGTGATGCTGAGGGACTGTTAAAGATGCTCAAGTAAAAGAAAAAAAACAACAACAGATGTTTCTGTTTGAACCCAGGGCCTGGGTGTGATGGTAATGTTTCAGGCTCTTTCAGGTTTTGGTATGCAGCTAGAGCGTTGGGATGAGGTCACCTTCATGATATGTGCCAGGAGAAGACGTCACCAAGTACACTCTTAAACCCAAGGCTGACAGAAGAATGAAAATTTAAATTCAAAGCATAAGTCACTGCACTACTTAGATTGGTGAAAGCAAATTTTAAAAATATTTTCAGAGCAATTCGGTTTGCCTCCCACACGCTTCTATGATGCTCACCGCAAAGTATTAGCGAAGCAGAGAGGCCATAGTGGCAGTAAAATGACACCTTGGAAAAAGTTCCTAAACCTTGAGGTATTGCCAAAGTAATGCTAACAGTGCACTTCTCCACAGCAACCCAATTTGTGCGAGTGAGGAAGTGAGGGGGGAGATGAAAAGCAGTCAACTTCGCTTTCTATGAGGTTTTTTCCATCATACAGCTGAGGCCTGGATGAGCTAACTACCTCTTTTCCAGGAGAAGAGAACAGTCGTTGAAACAGATCCAGCGTGGTCCAAAAAACGGGAGCTGTATCGTAAAAAACATCCAAAAATGCCTGGAAGCAGGCAGCTCTTGCTAAGTATCACATCATACCAGAAACATACATGTTCCTACCGGTCTTGTCATGCATCTGTGTCATGTTGCAACTCAGATTTACATTACATAGCTCATTCTTTACTTCTTTGTATCCACTGCTCGCTTGGCTCGTGTAGCCCGGAAAAGCTTGGACCTCTTTAAGATCCGCAGTGCTGCTGCTGCTGCAGGGGCACATGGTAAAAGCGTTATCGCCCAGAGTGCCAGCAGATGTCTATAAAAGAAGAAGAAAAAAAACAAGATGCTGAGTGAAGGAAGGGCTTCAGACTGCAGAGTCTGGGGAAGAAAACTGCTCCTCCAGCCCCCATCGACAGAATACCCCAGAGGAAAGCACATACCCAGAGTCCCTCATTTGTTTCCTTTAATGAAAAATCCGTCTGAGCTCCAGAGCACAGCAGAAAATATGTTTAGGCCCCAGCATCAGTATGACTGTCTGCAAACATGTCTGAGTTTTTCATCTCAAATTTCCCAGTCATTTGTAGGGAACCTCCCCTTGAGTATGTTGTCATGGACAGCAGAGAAATGGACACGTCGATGTTACTGTCACTTGAGTGAGCGACCAGAAGAGATTATTCTGAACTGACTGCAGCGACATGGACTTGACCTCCGCGCTGCAGAGGATTACGGCGTCCTCCTCCTCCAGCATCTCAAGGAAACAAAGGCAACAGATGGTTGAATCAGCACACATGGTGGGTCTGGTAATCCCTCCTCCTGCTCCTCCTGCTCGCTGCTTCGGCCAACGTCACAGCAGGACCAAAAGCCAACATTCAAGCCGGATTTGTGCCTCCATTTGTTTAGATTGGGGGGAAACCCTGGCTCACAGATTCACCTTTCTAGAGAGATAAGTTTTCATCTTTTGTTCTATGCACACACAAGATCATCCAAATAGCTCTATTTTCTGCTCAGACTGTTTTTAATTTTTTTTTTAAGCCGGAAGAAATATTCCTCAAGAAAAACAAAGCAAGAATGAACATAATTTTGCCCAACAGAAAAACCCGACCTCTATATTGGAAAACATTATAACACTGACCCGCGTCTTTGCCAATTCGAAAATTCCTCAAAAATGTTATTTATAAACTGTTCTAAACCGACACATGTGTCTGAGAGCCACGCTTCTCAGTAAACAGTGAGTCATGTTTTGTCTTAACGGGATCACATTCATTCTTTATGCTGACTCTAAGGGCCTAGAGAGGAAAACAGTATACAGCTGGAGTCGGTATAGCTTGTGTTGTCTATATTCAGCCAGTGTTTGACATGCCGGCTAATAGTTTAACTTATTGACAACAGCGTGGAGCGCACAGAGGCAGAAGCTGATGAAAACATAGCCACTGGGGAGCCGAGCAGTGTTTATTAACCTAAGAAAAGACAATTATTATTTGAAATCTCCCTCCTGCCTCGCTGGATATTCTGGAAATGAATCATGATTCACAATCCTGCTAACGTGCAGGAGTTTATTTGGGCTTAAGATTAGTTTGATTCACTGAAAATGAGTTGTGAAAATGAACGGAACAAAACAGTTTGAACTATTTGTCTTTGTCTAATTTTTTGTCTTTCTTTCAGTGATTTCACGTCTCTCCGTCTGCCCTCCTTAACCTCACCGTCTCATTGCCCTCCACTCACTGACTGATAAGGGGGAGGGGTGTCCCAGACGTCAGCCTGACTGGTTCCAGATGCATCAAACCCATCAAAAAAAATGCTTTTAAGATGGTGTAGGAGCATTCTTCTACCCAGCAGGCATTGTAGATTGGACTTGCAGTCATGCCACCTACGACATACAAGCAAGTGAATGGAAGTCTTCATCCTTCTCCATTTAGCTGCATGTAACTCATGAGGTCTGGATGCACCAAACTGATATCGAGGAATTACTGACAGTTGAGGTAGTCGTTGCCTCGTCTGTGTCTCGACCAAAAAGTTCCACTTTATCAAAACGGAAAGATTACAGCACAGACATTTGTGCACTAGTAAGACCCATGTGGGCGTCTTTTCTGCTGAGTCAGCATGTTAAATAGGTGGCAGAACACAGAACGAGTTGGTCAGCTTGGTCTCTCTGATCCGCTGTTCCGCTTAGCAAAACCATGCAAAAGTACCGAATGGAGCAGAAGTGACAAAAGACTTTCAGAAGGCTCTTCTTGTTTTACATCTTTATCCAATATTTGTCTGATTAAAATACATAAATATTTTCACAGCACTGACGCCTCACAGCAAGAAGGTTCTGGGTTTGAACCATCCGGCTGGCTAGGACATTTCTGTGCGAAGTTTGCATGTTCTTCTTGTGCCTGCGTAGGTTTTCTCGCAATCCACAGACATGTCCGTTAGGTTAACTGGTGATTCCAGATCGGCTGTAAGTGTGCATGTGAGTGTGAATGGACTTGTCCAGGATGGACAACGCCTCTCTCCCAATGATTGCTGAAACAGGCCCCAGAGCCTCCTCCCACAACCCTCCAGTTGAAAAGCAGTAGATAATAAATAGATACATTCATATCTACATGATCGTCTAGAATGAATAGACTGTAGACCAACTGATCAGCCTCAAGTGAGACCAGATCAGTCTGTAGCTCTTCCTAGGGTTCCCTGTCCTAGATCTTGTGGTTTTTCCATTTAAATGACTAATACAGACGACTGCCCCCAGCTGGTATGAAGAGGTATTTCATTTCACACAGATGCAGAACCAACAAATGACACAGGCAACATGAGGTGGCATTGATGCCTGTTGGTGTGTCTTCACAAAATTCAGCTGTCTGTTTCTGTATAGTTAAAACTCCAGTTCACAGACACCCACACTTGTACTGTGTTGATTAAAGAGGCCAACACTCTGAGGTTAAAGGTCACATCTCAACTGCCCAACCCCCTCTCGTGGTACTGGAGGATACTTTGTAAAAGTACCCATCCATCTTCTTCCTAAAACAGCCTTTACTATTCACACTGCCTGGTTTTGAAAAAGTACATTCCAGTGGGCTGGACCCATAACGCTCTTCCAAAAAGACCCAATACAAATGTTTGCTGGTGGGGGAAAAAAAAGGAAAAAGAAAAATCTAATTTCTATTCTCTGTATTGCACAATGAAAACAAGAAATTTGATATCTGGCTTGTCAGTTTGGTCTTTAGTCCACTCAGCAGTTCTTTAGCCAAAGTGAAAAACCTGAAATCCAGAAAGTGATGTACAGCTGGAGCAACTCCACGGTGAAGAAACTGATTTCATGAACCATGAACTTTCAGGCTATCAACACTCAAGCGACATCATATCGTAGCTGTTAATGTGTACTATTATGCCAACACAATGCAGCGTGTGATACACCCTTCTGACTGGATTTGGCTATAGACACAAGCAGTAAGTACTTGTTACCTAGTGTACTTCAGTGTTGTTACTTGACTGTGTTTCAAGTGCTGACAAAATACTTGCACACACTGTATAAATACCTATTTGTTCAAACAAGATGTAGCAGGTTAAACACGTCATATGTTAACCTACACGTGTAATTGGGCTGTGAATGTTTAAGTGTGTGTGTGTGTGTATTTGTGCTGGTGTGTTCTGCTTTAAAATGACTAAATCTTTTCCTTGTCACAGGCCTGGACAGGTAATGATTGCATGTTGCGTGTGAATAGTTTCTCTGTAGGGCCTTGTAAGGACGTCACATGGCAAAAACTCGTTTCGCAGGAAGTGAAGAGACTGTGACATCCAAAGATCCTCTGATTGCCAGCACGTCAGACATGAGGTAGCTGCTGAAAGTAAAGGGAACAGTTTAGGCTCAGATGAGATAGCTACTACAAGGCCTGCTAACAGTTCTGCTACAGTGATACAAAAAGCTGCTGTTACATCCAGACCACAGTCTGTAATTCAGACATAATTTAGTCCTGGGACTGCTGTGTCATCATGTGGAAACTGCAGTGGTAGTTCTAATTTCAGTACATCTGTGTCTTTATAAACCTTTGTTCATTTAAAATACTGTTCCAGATTTCTTTGTTAGCAGTATTTTAGAATATATGCTGATATTCAAAATTCATGTGCAGTGTGTCAAAGTCTTTCAAAGAAATGACCTAAAAACAGCTATACTAAACAAAATCAGTGTTGAAAGGAGTTCAACACTGGAAAGGAGTCATAGTGAAGCCATCCCCAGCAGGATGCACCCTGACACAGGCACACACGTGAAAACGGTTTAGGAACAACTCAGAAAAACATTAGATGGGAACTGGTGGAGTCTGGGACTGCTGAAATGGCAACAGCCTTCAGTCTTGAAAACCACTCTTCAGGAATTCTATGTGTGACGCAAATATTTATGGTCGAGGACGTCACGGGTTGTCTGCCTCGATGTAACCCGACGGACTCCTGCATTGTAAGAGTCACTGCACTGAGCTTCAAAACTGCTCTTCTAGAAACATAGACCACGGGAGAACTTTTGTCAGCCTCCAATTCCCCATAAAGTAGTCCAATTAATTACAGGTTATGCAGGTGCAGATTATTTTCAAAATATTCTTTGTTCTTCTTTTCTAGTAATTTTTTAAAGAGTTCTATCTCAGATTTGATCAAATAATTTAAGGTTTAGGAGTTTCTTGGTCCCATTATGTTTCCAAATGTTGTTCCTAAGCATTGTAGTGATTAAGTCAGGTCACAGCACACAAAGAAAGAAAGAAAGAAAGAAAGAAAGAAAGAAAACCTTGTTAAACTGACCTAAGATAGATAGATAGATAGACAACTTTATTGATTCCTTTGGAAGGTTTCCACAGGGAAATTGACCTGGGCTATTTCTGGAGCCTAGTGGAAGTCGTCTTGACTTTCCAGATGAATGGTTGTCTATCTCTCCGTGTTAGCCCTGAGATAGACTGGCATCCTGTCCAGGGTGTACCCCGCCTCTCCCCTCCACGGCCCTTCACAGGACAAGCGGTTGCAGAAGATGAAGGAATGAACATCCGTGTCAGGAAGACAACTACGATGTGGTTCTAAGATATTTATGTATAGATCAGCAACAGATATGATCTCACCCGAAGATGCTCCAAGGATAATGTTTCACCATAAAATAAAATTAAATAAAATATATGGTAGAAACACAGAAAGACAAGGGACATATAAAGACAATGTTTGGTAGAAGACATAGTTTAATTATATCTTTGTGTCTTTTAACTTACAGTATGTGTATTATGTTTTAATGTGTACCACATAAATTCAAGTTGCAAAGTCATAGTGTTACAAAAGGTCCCTTCAAGACTGCTAGGAGCATGATGCAGCAGCAACCAAGATACTAAAAGCACAACAAGACCACCAAACATTAAATCTGGAAGAAATTAAAACATTCAAATTGACCTCAAGAAAAGGCACCGAGCCATAAAAAGTTTGAATCTTTGGTCCATGTTAGTGCTTCTTGCAACACACTGCGTTATTTAGTTCAGTGTTGCTCATTAACAGCAATTTTGTAACCGCCTATTCTTCTCTGCACCCCACAAGAATGATACCAGAGGACCAAAAGGGGTTAACCAGCGCTGCCGTCATCTATCCACCAACTGCTCTGACTGTGCAGGACATGAGAGTTACTGGTTTCCATCGCTGAAGCTGATAAACTCAGGCCACATTTCACCATGAAGGAATCCCACTAAGACCGCCACACTGGCTGAACAACAAACAATCAACAGTAATGTCTTCTTCAGTTACAAACAAACAAACCCCTCTGTCTTCTGGCTGGATGGCCGTACTAGCCAAGGGTCTTGTGGCTGTGAATTTTCTTCTGGCCTGGTGTGCTAAGCCTCCATTGTTATCGGAGTACAAGTCTGGTGACGCGCCATTTGGATTTCATTACTGGGCGTGTTTCAAGCAATACAGAGGAAAAAATACCTCTGCGTGGAATCAGACAGCTCTACAGAGCAAGGAAGTATGTGACATGAAAGGCATTCTCTAGAAATACCCTAATCACTGTTAATTGTTGGTGATTTAAAATTATTTTGCTGCCAATATCATTTCCAGCAGACGCGATAAACCATTTTGATGTGAACACATTCAAGCAACTGAATTCAGATGGCGTTTATGACCATCGCTGCATAAAACCCCCTAAAATTATTTGATCGGCAGAGCAGTAATCAGTTCCCAACGGAGGGGTTCCAGCCCAACTTTAGGCAGAAAGTTGGCTTCCAGCTTACATTTCTTGTAAATTGTATTTAAGATGATATTCTTGCTGTGTGAGGGCATGTGAAATCAGGTATGTTATATAATTCCATTTCATTCTTTTTTGAACATGCCATCCATACATAGTCTTTCTTGTTCAGCCTATCCCCTCTGGATCTGCTGCCCGCTGGTAGAATTCCCCTCTGGAGACATTTCCTCAGAACATAGACCGCATTCCTAAGCATCTGTTCAATCCCTGTAAACAACATTCCTCCTCTGGGAAACAAAAGCCGCAAAAAAACATTATCTCGCTGTCTGACCCAAAAGCTTCGTCTCTAGCATCTTGTCTCTTTACAGGTCTGTTTTTCTTTACACTCATGAAAAGACGCTCGTTTTCTCTCGGAGGCACTGTTCAAGAGCTTTAGCACATGCTCGCATCCTCTTCATTTCTGACATAGCAATAGCAAACCCGCAACCCTTTCAGCGCCCCCCTAACATCAGAAACACGAAAGGATCACATCTTCACAACCGAGGGAGGCGCTTTAAATGGCATGTTTCTGTTGACTTCTTGTTTTAGTGCGTAATGACTGTTACTGGGAACATTTTATCTCAGTACTTTCGGAGTGGAGATTCTGGAAATTACTCCCCTCGAAATCTCTGGAAATCCCTGGGGCTGTTGGTAGGAAGTTTCTACTTAAAGGGAATGAGAGGCAGGTGGGCTCGGGTGATTGGGAATTTAGACCTGAATCGCAGCAGATGTTTTGAGTTGACACCACTGCGACATTAATCGGTGGTCCTTATACGTTTAAAAGCCCCTGCAGTATGCATTAGAAAATGTGTTATCTGATGACAATACTAATAATAATAATAATAATAATAATAATAATAATAATAATAATAATAATGGTCATTTGAAGTTCTACAAGTGTTTTGCTTGAGGGCAGGCCTAAATTTAACTTTTGGGGAAACAAAAAAAGGATTTTAAGCATTTCACTCTCCCTGACTACAGACAACAAATCGAAAGAAAGAAAGAAAACCAAAAGACTAAAACAAGGGGCAGGAGATATCAGTTAAATTAAAGCTCCAAACACCTGAGCTTGAGAAAGTGCTTTTCTGCCTTTTCTGTCAGTGGGAGTGACGGGGGAGTGAGGCTGTGAAATCATCAGGTTAACATCAGATAAAAATTACCAAACACTTGCAGATGTATGTCGGTTGCACAGGTCAGTGAAAACAACCCGAGCTTTGGTTTCGGTTTAAGAGGCGGGAGAAAACGGATGGTCGTATCTAATTAAACGGTGTCAGCCATCCACGCACACAGTTTGGCCATTGTGTCTCACTCCACCCTGCACCTTCATCTCACTTGGGACAGTGGGATCTATCCGTGAAATGGACAATGCAAACGTCACCACTGAAAAACTTCAGACTGTGGAAATTATACAGCCAAGTGTGACTAAAATGTTTTCCTCCAACAACACAGACATCCGAGCATAGTGATTCACCGCTGTCTAATGTACAGCAGCCACTGTCTTGCTTAAGATTTCCAGAGAATTTTACTTTCATTTCTCAAACAATGGTTATTTAATGTTGGAATGACACACGGGAACACCCTGCACGGTCAAAACAGCTATCACTTAATGCTAAAGCCTGGGAATGAAAAATGTCAGTCTTTCTTAAACAGCTGGATGGTCAAAGTGAGCGAGTTGAAAGATTTTGGCACAAACACTGCATGAGATGTTTTTCCCATTTGCATTATAATTGATGAGGGAAAGGAAAATGAACAGGGTTGACTGTTAGCGCCTGAGTATTGTAAACTATCTCACTTCCCGATCCTCTCGTTAAAGAATAAAACTCTGTGAAGTGAAGTATTCCAGTAGTAATTTGTTTTGTTTTTTTTAAAACTAAACTAAACTAAACAGAATTTATTTTAAGCTAAATAGAAACCAAACAAGGCAAATCAAGAAAACAAAAGAACTTAGCAGAACACTGTGACTATCAGCTCAGGCCAGAACAGTGCTGCCTCTTTATTATTAGTTCAGTGAAGTTTGAAAAGTCAGCCTGGAACACTTCAAAGGTGAAATTAAAAGTCCCATATAGTATTATCAGACCGTGCAGAATGTGCCACAAGACGCCGGAGCGTACAGGCCGACGCTGCTTATCTGGGCACATCACACCCTGTGTAAATGTCAGAGCTTGAGAGCAAAGAGGGAAAACAAAGGTACGAACAAAAAAGTTATGCCCTTGTTGTTTGTGGTGGAGGCTTTTCAAAAAGAACAAAAAACGTTGCCCTCCAGTCTGCAGCTCGTGATTTTTTTTTTTTTCCTTTTTCTTCCTCAGCGCTCCCTCCTCCGAATGTGGTCTCCAGCATTCCCAGATAGCTGAGACTAAACTGTGAACAGATATTACCAGCAATTACACGGATCCCAGTAAATGTTCCAATCTAGCAAGGAAAACATCCACCCACTTTGTAAACAGGCTACATTCCTGGTGTTTGTCGTGTCAAGAGAGCTCTTGGGCGAAGTGTTAATATACAGCTCATTCTCGTGAAAATGACACACTGTCTTCTTGGGAGCGGTAAAGTGGATGCAAAACAGAAATTATGTCACGTTAGAAACGAGGATGTCAGTTTGCTTGTACAAGTTGAACATACTGTTCACGTCTTTAGGCTGTGGTTCTGAAGGGCATTGTTGAGTTTATGAAAAATAGACATTAATAAATCAAGTTAAAAGTTTGCAAAACATTTTCAACAATAATGTCACATGTTGTCCAGCCACCACGTTGCAAACAGCTGTTCTCTCCGTCCTTACTTAACAGCAGCTTCATAATCGAATGTTATTCATTTTGTAAGCAGAACGTTTGTGTCTTGTTTTGTCGACTCACTCCGTAGTGAAAGTAAAATCAAAACTAAATGTGCGGGCCGAAATTCCCCCACCCCCGACATTTCTGTGAGGGAAAGTTTGTCTGGAACTCGTCTGTTGGGAACTGATTATAATTTGGCAAAGATCTGCCGGAAGAGTGTAACCGTTTTTTTTTTTTGTTGTTGTTTTTTGCAACAGTGACACAACCATACAGGTCATCTGAGTGCTGTGGAGCTGAAATAGTCGACAACAAAATGACTCTGATTTGTTGT
>JASGAT010355925.1:2627-16721 GCA_030220025.1 Chelon auratus | reverse complement strand
AAAAAAAAAACTAAGAAACAACAAACTAACTGGGACAATAAACTTTAAAGATGCAGTACTTTTACCTCTGCTACTAGACCATCGTTTGACTCACCCCTGGAAGTCAGGAAATACCAGTGTGTCAACCCTGTTTACACTCACAAAGATAAAACTCCTCCTGGGCTTTTGTCTTCCTCTTCCAAATGATTCCTACTGATGCATCTCTCTCTAGGCATCTCTACTCTCCCCCCAGGCCACATGAACTAATCCCAAACTATATAATTTCTGGTACAAAAACTCCCTAGTGCATATTCACACATCAATCTGCACTGACACACTTTATTTTGTTATTATTTTCCCTTGACACATATGTTCTTCAGGTGTTTCTGGCAGAATAAACCGACTAACCTACATTTTAATTCAGGCCGTTTTTTACATTTGTAAAGTTTCCCAATTCCTGACTCACATCTTAAAAAAATATAACTGAACTATATGACTAAACAGAGATTCCTGGCGTTAAATATTCTGTAACGTTGTTTAAAAGAGCTGTCTAAAGGTTGCAGTGTTGTTTAACACGGCTGTAATGAAATTAAACGTTTTTAAATGCTTTTACTGAATGGTTGGGTCAATTTCAATTAGAAATGTGAAAAAAATAAAATACAGACATTCATTCATTCATCTTCTGTAACCGCTTATTCCTGTTAAGGGTCGCGGGGTCTGCTGGAGCCTATCCCAGCTGTCATCAGGCGAGAGACGGGGTACACCCTGGGCAGGTCGCTAGTCTATGGCAGTGCTCAGTACAGACATAGTGTTTAAAATAGTGTGTACTTCTGTAGACAAGGTAAGAAAGTACTGTTTTGCTCTGATTTTTGTGTCTTTAAATAGTATATGCTGAGTTAATCCTTTCAGACGATGAATAGTTGGTTAGAATGGCCTTCAAACATACCAGTGTTAAAAAAGGTTAGAGGGCAGAGCGTTGTGCGGGTGGGGAAGAAGTACACCAAGCAGTGTTTTTTTTTTCTACACAAGAAACCCCAAAGTTTGACATCTGAACACCTTTCTTACTCTGTGAGTCTGTTCTTATTGATTTGTCCCACGGGGGTTCAAAGTGTTATTCGTCACACATATTGTAACAAAGAGTGAAATGTGATGTCTGCTGAAACCCAGGATTGAACCAGGGACCTTCAGATCTTCAGTCTAACACTCTCCCAACTGAGCGATTTCAGCTGCTTTTTTTTTTTCTTTATAAAATTTAAAAAACTTCCAGTTGAAATTGACATTACAAAATAACATGTCGTCCAAATAAGGATATGTTCTAGTGTTCTATAAAACAACAGGTAAAACTCTAGAAATAGCAGAAACACTACTTAAGTTGACTCATACTGTAGTATTAGTACTACGTCCACATTAGCTTAGCCTCCTAGCTAAGCTAACAAACCAACTGGTGGCACACACACTAGACTACAGAGTTGGACACACTTCTCTGCTAGCTAAGTTAGCTAATGTTAGCCGTCAAAGAAAGAACAAACAAAAGAATGTGATGCTAGTGGAAGTAATAGTTGAGGCTATACCAGCAGCATTCATCATTTGTCCGTATGTGCTTCTGTTTCTTTCTTTTTTCACTTAAAGAGGAATAACTTCTTTTCATTTTGATCTGGGTGCCTTTGTCATACTTAGCTACAAGAAACATGCTGAAACTGTAGGGGAGCAACTAGACATCAGTAGAAAAATGTGCCTAACTGAGCCTATGACTGGAACAAAAGTTACCAATGTAACCAAGGTTCAATGAATTCATAGCCAGGAACAATGAATAAGATCTAGAACGAATTTTAAACTTTAAGAAAGTAAAAGCCACAAACTTTTATTGGAAAAACAAAGCTGAAACAAAAGCAACTGAATTTGTAGACTTTCTTGAAGATGTTTCATCCAAGTAGCTTCTTCAGTTCTAAAAGACTGGTGGAGGGTTGGGAATTAAATAGCAACATCTGTGACTGTTGTCCACCTGAAACTTACATGACTAGAGTCTTTTGGCAACCAGCTTCTTGTCTTTAATTGGATCCCGTTTTCCTTCCCTAATTAGTGGTACTCCAGTGACTCAGTAATGGCCATTCTCAAGGCATGGACAGAGGTGACACTTTGGAATCTAATGTTTTCTAGCCTCAACCCCTACCACCAGTCTTTCAGAACTGAAGACGCTACTTGAATGAAACATATTTAAGAAACTCTACAAGTGCAGTTCAGCTTTGTTTTTTGAATAAACTATGACCTGGATGAGTAAGAACCCTCACAGACTTAATTAACAACTTCAAATAGTCACGCCATGTGTAACTGGACTGAATGAGTTTCTATTGTCATTGAAAACTTAGCACATTGCCACTGCTGTAGCGTAACATTTCTAACATTTTATGGGGCCCCCTTGTCACCTGGTGCACCAAGCAGTTGCCTGCCTTGCCTGTTGTCAAGCTGCCTTTTTGGTAGGAAGGGTCAAGGCCTGGTAGAGCTTTAAAACTAAATAGTTTAAAATCAGTTCTATACCTAGCAGATCGCCAGTGTAGAACAGCAAGGATAGAGGCCTCTTGGTGATCTCCTCAACTTTTGAGGTGCACGACCAAAACATAATAAATGAAACAAAGAATCTGAAAAAATGCAAACATCTGGACTGTTCTCATATTGAGAAACCATATGCTTTATTTTCACTTTGTCCCAGTTAATCTCCCAGAATGACACTTTGTGTCCATCACAACCACCACAGAGGATGTTTACAGATTTTATTTGATGTTACACACAGGAGCTGGTCGACCAGACGAATATCTAGGCTCTGCATCTAGTCCATACGTCTAATTGGTCCAGAGGCACCCTGCCCACCAGGGGGCAGCACTGTGCAACATTAACCCTTTCCCCCCGCTCTCCAGCTTGCTAACATTTAAAATGCTGCATCTATTTCAATTTATTTATTTATTTTTTAAAAAAAGATAATAATAATGCTACTACCAGGTGTCTTGTCTTCACATGGATCTCCATTGTGGTCAGGTTTAATGGATCTCCATTGTGGTCATATGCAGAAGTTCTCAGACGACGCTGCATTTGTGGGGTGTGTCAGGGATGAACAGGAGCAGGAGTACAAGAATCTGGTGAACAACATCTCATGGCATGGTGCGAACCACCTTCTGATCAATGCAACTAAAACCAAGGAGATGGCAGTGGAGTCCCTGACATCAGTGGCAGAAGCAAGGACCTTGAACAAACTCTGGTCCATCATGAACAATGTCCACCATCCTCTACGTGACACCTTAGTCAGACAGAGAAGCTTGTTCGGTGTCAGACTGCTGTCTCTGTCCTGCTCCATGGACAGTTGAGGAGGTCAACTGTCCCTCAGGCCATACAACTATACAGTGTCTCCCTGTGAGGAAATAATTGGAGTGTGGTTATTGTTGCTGCTACTATTGAATATTTGTTATGCTGCATTATGCTGCATTATATATTCTTATATATCTTACAACTGCATATCTTACATATCTCACTATATGCTGTACACAATATATCTATATCTGCATTACCACATTTCTCATATTCATATATTGTATACTATATATACATATATATAAAATGAGAAAATCACATATAGCACTGCATCCACTATTAGAATTTGTCATAGTTAAGACTGAAGTGTATTTTTTTCCTCTTAAATGTGAATTCATACACAGTGTCTTCTGTAATTGTACATACAATCTGGAGAAAAACTGCAGAAAATTCAAAGAAAATATGTAATTGTCATTTAAGTGAGCCAAATCGTGTGCACTTACCATGGCAGGCCAGTAGATGGAGGCCTTGTGCAGTAAAGCCTGAAATACTACTCCATTATCACTGTTGTGCACATCATGCAGAACTTATGTTTATAAAATAACGAAATAACTTATTTCAGTTATATGAATGAATTATTTTTCTTTTACCTGGACCTTTATTTATCTTTACTTGACTTTATTGTTCTATATGCAATGTTTCTCTCCTGTTTCAATGACGAATATTCACTCCAGCTTAGTTTTCACTTTCTTTATTTGTTTCCCCAAACTCTGTAACAAAAATACAAGCTTTTATTTATTTATTTTTTTCTTATTCCAATATGATCTGAGTCATTTACATATTCATAAAGGTGTACAAGTGAGAGTCGGTGAGCAAAAAGTGCTTTTTTAAAAAAAGAACACAAAAAACAAAAAAACAACAAAAAAACAAAATTATCTTTGAGAAATAATTATTTAGTTGCTAGATACAATAAAATAAATCAATAGTAAAACCAACAATCTACAGACTCAGAAGAAGGCGAGGATGATGGAAGGAGGAGTCAGTTTCATGAGCAGACCAGAGGAAAACAAATACATCATGAAGGTTTTCACAGTCCTAATGGAAAGAAAAGCCTGGCGTGTCTGACAGAACACAGTGAATCTGTTCAGTTAGTCACACAAAAAAAAAAAACACAAAGGTGGCGCTTTCTGATTAAAGATATAGGCTGTAACTATATTAATATATCATTTATCAATGCTCCATAACACTCACTTGTCAAATCATTAGGTACACGAGAGAAAATGAATCCCACTGACTAAAACGGGGGTAGTCAAAATAATAGAAACCCTACAAGCCACAGCGTCCGAAATGAAAATTCAGTTGGATCAACAACTCTTACTTAACTTAACCCTAATGAAGATGAAATGTAGTTCAGGACTGTAATATTAGGATGCATTCACTAGTGTATCTAATGAACTGGCGAGTGACAGGTGTAATGCAACTTGTGGGTTGCCAAGTACTAAAAAAGAAAAACATCTCTTTTTAGTTAAGTAGCACTGCAGGACCCTTACACCAAAGCCCATTCGTTAATTGCTAGTTTTCACCCAAGCCATCATCAGAATTTTCTCTGTAACACAAAGACAAATAACTTTGATTAAAAACAGAAATTTGTCCACGTGGACGGCTGCACCGGGACAAGCATTAGTTGTGGGGTCTGAGCCATTGACAGTATATAGGTCTGAATTGATCCCCAGTGTCGATTTTAAAACTTTTCTGACATCCAATGCACTTAAGCATCAACAAAAATAGTTAAACTGCTGCAGTTTAACAATGTAATAAAATCTCAGAGGTGGTCAATGCAATTTGAAACAGTTAACTGAGAAAGAGCCCCCCCCCCCACCACACACACACGGTAAGGCCACAAGATAGAGATGGAGACTGTGGAGAACAGGAGAAAATTAAACTAGTTATTGTGAATATGCAAAGACTAACTGTCATGTCCAAACTGATCAAGTATACCAGTTCTCTGGTAGGTTTTTCAATCAAGACTGTTTGATTAGTAATTCTCATTTTCTGACATTTTCTAACCTTAATTATTGACAAATTGTCAAAGAATTTAAGTGCTCTAGCCATAATGAGCTTTTATGACGTTATAGGACATTTGCTTTGTTAAATTACTTGGAAAAGGAAGCAGTAATTTGGTTGAAACAGACCACAGAACTCAAAGAAAGCAAGAATAATCCACTGACGTTTGGCCAGATTCAAACATTTGTTGTTGGGTCCAAACCGATTTGAAGTTGGTTTTAATTTTTCCATACTGATAGGATTTTTGAGCATTTTACAACCTTAAATGTGTATGAATTGTGAAACATTTCAAGGAAAAAGAAGCAGTCAATACAAACCAATGCATTTAAGGTCTTTAAAGAGTCCCTCTCTACGAGGTGAGACCGCGAGATGGATGATAATGGTGAAATAAACGTCCAATTTTGAGTAGTTTCCTCTGATTATACAAAGTGTTTTAACAGTAATTAGGTTAAATCAGACCCCCAAAGTGAAAGCAAATAGGACTTTTTGAATATTCTGGTTCTAAGCCGGGGGGTAAGTCTGCAATAACGGGGGTCAAGGCAAAAGAGGAAATGAAGGCCCTCAGACGATTCAAGTTCTCAGGGGACCAGAGAGAGGGGGGAAACCCTCTGGTTCACACAGCAAGCAAAAAAAAAAACAACAGCTAGGCTTTAGACTGGACTACAAAACCTACACACACAACAACAATGCTGAGCAGCTGGAAACAAACCCTCGATCTGAGGAATGCTTCTTTTTGGCCCACTTAAAGCAGACGGAGGAGGGGAGGAATCGGTCTGTCTGCTGGATTCAGAGGCAATGAATAGCATCTTTATTTCTTTCGCTGCGTCTATCAGCAAATAGAGAGTTAAAAAGAAAATACTCCACTAGATCACTTTTAAAAGGAAAGAAAGGATTCAGTCAAATTAGTCCTTCGTCAGGTTTTCATTAATCGCCGCTTCTCTCGTTTCGTTAAAGACTCTTATCGACATTAAAAAGTGGTAATAGGCAGCGTGTGTGGGTAAGTTGAGCCGTCTATATCTAAATAAATGAACGAGGCTCAGGACGTGTGTGTTTTTTTTCCTTTATGCGGACAGCTTAGTTAATTTTCTCTCTCACACACACAACAACCTCGATACCCTGTGAAGTCAGCGTAACTGAACAAGTGCCCGTTTCATGGCTGCTCCTCGCATTTCCCCGCTGTAATACCATCTCTGCGCCGCCGTGCGTGTGTCTGTGTGTGTGTTGGTTGTGTTTCCATGCCTTTGTACGCCTGCGTATAGGTGTTCTCAACCTGCAGGTGTGTAGCTTTACGTGCTCCGGGAGGAGACCCACAATGCCCAGATGACAGACGTGCTGCGTTCAGGGTGAAAGGCCTTTGTTCCCTCCGCAGTTCCAAACCCGCCGTCTCTTCTTACCGCAACAGATATAAGTCAAAACCTGACTGCATCCATCTTGAGCACTGTAAAGCCCCTATAGGTGTGTACAGGTGTCAGTTTAAAACCCACAGGATTTATTTTTAAAGAAAGAAAGAAAAAAAAACAAAAAAACATCTGGCAGATGGGGAGTTCATATTCCATTCACAATCACGAAGTGAGACCAAACTGGCAACCACATCTGGCCACATCGTGGAGGGCCAAGTGTTGAATAAAGAATTATAAAGGGAAGTCACTGATGTCTTTGGCTGTTGATGCAGCTCTACAAGCTTGAAACCTGATTTCAACCAAATTAAAATGGAAAATGTATGTTTTTATTGACCTTTTGTTTGGCTCCTGATTGGTCTGCTAATCGCCAATCAGAGGTCCCGACTTCCTTCCTATGTTACTGCTGCTAGTTTAGACAAACAACAGCAATGTCGGGGTCTCTTCACATCATCATAGAGTCCAGAGGTTACAGTTGAGAGCTAACATTAGCGACCGTGCTAATGTTGGAATGCATTGCATTTTTACCAGTTTTCAGTTTTAAACGTACCCACCCATGTCCATTGTACGTTTTTGAAGAATCACAATTACGAGCAAAAAGGTTTTTTTTAAAAAAAAGAAGAAACTACTCGGAAGAGTGGTGAAACGTATTCTCAAAAAAAAAAAACTCTGTAAGTCCAGTTGCCTTGTTTTTAAACCGTTTTTGGATATACTATGACCTGGATGACTGAGAACCTTTTTTCTTGTTTGCCATTTTATATATTTATATGAATTAAATTCTGGTGTGTTGCTTCTCAGAAATAAACATTTAAGAGCACATTGACCTCCATCTTTTAAAATCCCAATTTCACCTGTTTCACATGTGACAACAATACCTCCTCCAGAGCCTTTAACCGTATGGCATAGACACAGATTTGAAATGCTAGCTCAGTGGCTGCTATGATAATCCAACACTTGAAGCACTAAGGTTGATTTGTACGACAGAACAGAACTCAAAAGATGCTATAAATGTGACTTTAGCTTGGATTGTTTCTGAGGAAATTATATTAAAAGGTAATATTTCACATGTAAAAACATAAATTTCTCTTGTGTTCTTTGGTAGCTATTTACAGAAGCCAGTGCTAATGCTAGTTGTGAAAATCAACTATTTTGCACCTGGCAGTCGTTAGCTAGCTGGTAAATTGGAAGTGAACAAACTGAACAGTCTTTTTTGATTCTGTTCATTAATACAGCTCACAAGTTGAACAAACAACCTCCAACACTGCTGCTACTGGGTGCACCATTAGCGTGTCAAGATCTTGTAGCCTCTGTTGTCATAAAACACAAAATTAACAGAAGCTAGTGTTAACTATAAACCGTATAAGCTTAGATAGCAACAAACGGCTGGGTTAGTGTTGACAGCATCTTGACACGATGTAACCAAACCACAGTGTGTTTAACAGTGCCTTCAAATGGAATTCAAGCTTGTGGTTAAGACACAGGAAATCGTGTACACAACTCGAGAACGCCACTCATATGAGTCTTTCTAGTCAACATGGAAACCACAATCCCATTTGAAGGCAAGTCAAAAGTGTGCAAGCAGCAGCCTCCAGGCTAAATGATGGCAAAACAGACAACACTACGTTATCAAGAACGCGGACATCTTGTGACAGCAAGGACTGACCAGACTGAACAACTTGTTTTGACACAAACATCAAAAGTGGCAGAGCAGGAAAAACAAAAAAGCAGTGGGCTTGTGTGGATTTTACTTTCCTTTCTGTTCAGGTCATGTCTTTAACCAAACCTTGTATCTTTAGTGTTAATACTCCCATCAAGGATCACTGATGGCAGTTTGACTAGGCCAGTATTTCTTAGGTAGTGGTGACTATCATGACCATGAGACCTCGATTGTTTTAATGAGGTCGTGCTGCAGAGCTACAAACAATTTACTCCATTCATGTCCGATGCTCCGAAAGATTCCACATTTCTTGATCTAATTCATTATGTTCAGAGAAGTAGAACTGACTATAGAGACGCTACAGAAGCACTCCTTGTCCAAGACTGATGGATATCAGCCACTGTCTTAAATAACATGTTCTATGAATACGACTGGTTGAGCTAAATTCAAACAAAAAAAGAAAGAGAACTGCATTGAGATAAGTTCACAGACAATCAGTTTCTTTGTGAAGCCAAGAGACAGGAGTCGCTTTCCCGTGAGACCCGAGTCTAATATTGTCTATTAAGAAAACAGGAAGCATAGTGTTTGCCATCGTTTGCAAATCTCCCATAAAGATGTGGCTCCCATTTTCATTCTCCTTAAGTGATCAAATGAGGACGAGAATAGTGGGGGGCCAAGTCCAACAGGTGTATCTTACTTGTCTATTTGTTTTCAAGAGGTTGGCTCAGATGTCGTTGTCAGCCCTTCTCATGTCAGTCAACTTGTTTTCATTAAGCCAGTATGATGGTGGAAAGAGGAAAGGAGCAACAAAGTCTTCAACTCCTTGTTTCTGTTTATACTCTGCTATGATTCTCTTCATCCATCTTTTAAAAAGAAGGGGAAAACATGAATCAATGTGGGACCATCAATAGTATAATCCCAGGAAAGAAATATGAAACCTATCTCCATCACAAAAACAACAAAACAATCAAATGCAGGTTGTCTTTTACTTTGTGCCATCTTCCTACAGCGAGTATGAAAGCGAAATAGAAACCAGAGTATGTCTGTAACCACCTTCTCTTTATCGGTCTCTTCTGTTTCCTCATTTTATCAACCAAGAAAGAGAAAAACAAAACAGGGAGAGAAGTCTTCTCTTGCTTTGTCAATCAATTCCGCTGGATCTACTTTTTGTAGGTCAGCATCCGGCTGGCACGTCCGACATAAAATCAAACTCGTTCTGCCCCAGCCATAGCTCGGGCAGCTCGTTGGCTCGGTCCAAACCAAGCTCCACCACCAGAGACATGAGGACCTCCTCGTCCACGGGGTCAAAGTCGATAATTCCACCTGCACCGGAGCTTTGGTTCCCCATGCTGATCCCGACACCCATTCCACCTCCTCCAAGGCCTCCAGAAGGCCCAAGAAGCTGGTTACCAGTGCCCAAAGATGAGGCACCGAAGCCTCTTTGAGCTCCACCGGGTGCTGGGTGTCCGTTAGAAGCACCGGTGATGTTTTGGTAGTGTGAGTTGAGTTTCTGTAGCTGCATGCTGGCGATGAGATGCGGCCCCGTCTGCAGGCAGAATGGCTGCGGTTTGGAGAGTGGAACCGATGAAAGAGACGACCCCGGCGTGGAGGCAAGGCCGGCAGACGGTGAGAAGGGCACAACGGAGGATTTGGAGGAAGGGTAGTGGAGAAGGGAGGTGAGAGAAGAGGATGAGGAGGAGAGTTCCTTCATCGCAGCGTGGGCGTGGCCAGGGAATAGCAGTGAGGTCATCACCAGGAAAACCCAGAGCCTACCGGAGGAGAAACCAGAAACAGGAGGGACATATTATGCAATGTCATAAAACTAGGACATGATGAAGAGTTAAGCCTATTAGCTAAACACAGGCCTTCTCCAGTGGACAGTGACATCATAGAGCGACATCAGATGTCATTAATGATAAGAGTCAAGAGTAAAAGATACTTGGAATGATTAGCAACAGATGTCAAATCCAAATTTACCACAACATACACACAAACAGGAAATTAAAACTAGGACTAATACCTGTATCTCAAATGCATTATGTTCTGGCATAACAATACAAACATCAAAGAAAGAAACAGATTAAACCAGATGCTAACAAAGAACTGGTAAGCACAGCAGAGTTAGACGAGAACATTATCATTCTCATTTTTATGTGCTAATCATAAAGCCAGCCTAGCTTAGCGTAATAATGAAAGCAGCAGGAAACTGCTAAGTTTGAAGCTTTTTACAGAAAACATTATGTCTGAAACTAAGCAATTACAATTATGCCTTTGTGTTTAACAAGTAGAAACATAAATGTGTAAAAATGTCAATTACAGAACAAGTTGTTTCTGTCTGCTTCCAGATTTTTAGCTAAATTAAGCTAAGCTAACGACCTGGCTGCAGCTTAAAACAGGGAGTGTTTTTTTCTGCACTATTAAAACATCACAGAAAGAAAAACAGATTAAATCCAATGCTAACATAAAACTGGTAAACACAGCAGAGTTAGACAAGAAATTTGATGCCACTTTTGTTTTTATGTTCTAATCATGAAGGCAGCTTAGCTTAGCATAACACCGAAAACAGTAGGAAACAGCTATCTTAACTCAGTCTGTAGTTTTTCAAAGGCATTTTCCCAAATATCTACTTATTTCTTCCCCATTTGCCTTTACTTGAGTAATATTTCATCCAACGGTAAGAATTATGCTAACTGCAAAATAGCCATCAAGTAGATGCGATGCTAAGAGTAATGATATCTACCAAATAGCACCTTTGTTAACCTTCCTGTTAGTTGAATGTTTTACAAGCACTTTTCCCCACACTTTTACATAAACAAAATTGTCTGAATCAAAGAGTAAATCAGTAGCGACACAAGAAAAACACTTCATAATTGAGGAAAGGATAACAAATATCGTAAGTGGCCATTTATAAGTGTTTCCTGACAAACACGCGGCCGCTTCAGACCGCAACAACAAAGCCGTTGTTGACTTAACAGCAGCTTTACTCGTGTTCTTGTGACCAGGCCATCGCTGAAGCCAGATCTGTGTGGGAACTGTGCAGCGAGTCGACCCTGGTGCCTGGACGGGCGCATGACTCGGTACGCCTCGGCCTGATTTTCTGTGCGTTTCACTTGATGTCTGCTTTTCCTCTTGACCTATTGAGCAGCAAATTAACCATGAAGAGGCTGCAGGGGAGAAGGCCTGTGGGTTCCATTGGGGTCGGTGGGTGTTTATAGGTCTACGTATGTGAATGGAGTTCACAACACCACAGCGACGCCTTTGAGGATCTCAAAGAGTGACTGGGTCACATGGGAGGATAAATACATAACAGGCCCTGAGAACAGACCATATGTCTGACTCTGTGTGTGAAGTGAGAATATGTCATTGAGATGTGTGTCGAGGTAAAAGAGGCGAGTGTGTGCACGCAAAAAGAATCCTAGAGGCTCATGTTAAAGTCCCTGAGCTGGTTTATATTACACACAGTTCAAACAGCATGTGTGCTTTAACATGCACACACACACATCGTGCAGCTATCCTTTGAGTAAGTTAATCGCTTAATAATATGTGCCGATCCACACACAAACACGGCCCCTCCTCCCGGCGCTGGTTCTTATTTAGCGAGAACATAATTGCTACAGGCAGGCATGCAGCTGCACTCGACTGATAGAGTTAACACACACACACAAAGATACCAAACAGCTGTCAGTGGCAGGTTTGTGTGTGGGTGTGTGCGCGCGCGCATGTGTGTGTGTGTTCATTATTCATTGACTGATTACTGTCAGAGCCAGGCTGCACATGCTGCTCAACAGCTTTCCACCACATGAGATGCCAACAAAAAAAAACAACAAAAAAACAAAACAAAACACCAAGCCTTTACTATGGCAGCTTTAAAAGGTTTGTTTCACTTTTTGAAACTGCACTACAGTGCCTTGAGAATTTTCCACATTTCTGTGTAAGAACGACTCAAAACGTCAACGGATCTTCACACATGTCCTAAAAGAAGACAAAGAGAACCTAAGTTAGAAGTTTGTTTTAAGTCTGTCAGTTTCGGAAGTGTTTCCAGTCAATGTAATGAGACTGCCCTGTTTTCTTTGAAAATAAAAAAAAAAAAAATGTGCAATTTGCCACAGTCAAATCACATTTTCACAACACGTTTGTGGAAGTGTATGGTTGCATGGGTAAAGCAGTTTTGTGAGGGTCTTCAGGCTGGAAAAGGTTACAAAACCATCTCTACAGAGTTTGGGATCTACAGTGAAAGAACGGTTAAAGTAGAATGTTTTGGAATGGCCAAGTCAAAGTCCTGATCTTAATCCAATAGAAATATCAAGGAAGGACCAGAAACAAGCAGTTGATCTGAGGAAATGTTTAGTTGCCGTTATTGCTGCACAAGGGGATCACACCAGATATGGTAATCAAGGCTTCACTGACTTCTGCAACTCACTGATACATATGAATGGTTAATATTTTTTGTTTCATTTCTTTAATTGGGTTCTTTTCTTTCAAGACTTGCATTGTTTTTAGTCATTTTTGGAGAAATGTAGAAAATTCTGAGCGGCATAAATATTTTTAAGCAGCACTATAGGTATGCAGTTTACATGTAATAGTAGAGTAAAATTCTACAACCAGTGAGGCCAAAATACAAGTCTGGATGTCTAGAAATATGTCATGTTTTAAGAGCTGTCATCAGCGTCTGCAAATCTGAGAGGTTGGTCTATCAGCCTGATGAGCCTGATAATTTGACTATCAGGCTCTTAAGAAACTGTAGCTCGGATTGAAAACTGTAAAGCGCACTCTTAGTCACCCATATCAAAAGCTGGACAGTGCAAAGTAAAGGCTCGTTTCAGTTATTTGACGCTATAGAAATAGGATGCGACATCAAGATGAGTGACTGTTACCATGACAATGAAATCTAGCGTCAGTTTGACCAATGGAAGGAAGTGGAGGTGTTTCATCTATTTTATTCTACAGTCTATGGTTTCAACCGATACAGTGGAAACAATGCACGGAACTGGATAGTCCAAAAAACAAGCCGTAACAAGAGAAACAGGGCTTTCGTCATTCAGCGTTGTAAGAAGCATTGTAGACTGCGTTTTTCAGACTATTAGGCTACGTGAATTAGATCTGTACCTCTGCCTAGCTTCCAAGCCTCCCAGCTCCCAGTAACTCTTCCCGTTTCCCCTTTTGAATGATGAACACAGACTACTGCCACCTGCTGGTATGAAGATTTATTTTCTTCCCTTCTTGACCTAACATGGTTTTGGTATATCGGTGCCTTAAGACCTTAAGAGTAAAAGCCAAAGAATTTTGTTTGGGTTTTGAAAGTCACATATCAGAAATTTTGGATATTAAAGCTGTCTGTGCGAGGAAGCAATGTAGAAACATTCCCCAGTAACAAATTTTTTAATGTCATTGAGGAGATTCTAAAACCACATATCCTGGATTTTGGTAGCGCTCAGGGGATAAGTAAACTGAAATGATTAAATAATACTCGTTTGCACCCAAGAAATAAAGTGTTTTAAGTGTGAATTTGAGCTTATTTGTTTGGCTATAGCTCTGGCGATAATTAAAAAATGAGGATGGACTTGAGTCACTCCTCTCCTCCCCAGCCAGCAGAGCAGGAGGTGTAAACTCAGCGGAGCACGGAAGGATGCAGTGTGAAACGACTGGAGGAGCGCCAGTGTTTTTTCCTGTTCACAGCTGACCTGACTTATTGTGTTC
>JASGAT010355917.1:0-15979 GCA_030220025.1 Chelon auratus | reverse complement strand
AACAGAGACAATTAAACAGAGATGGCTAATTCATCACAGTGATGGATGTTCTTTCTCATGTTCTAAGTTTTTTAGGAGAATGCAAGAATGACTTTCATATTCAGCCGAAATAAATGGAAGCAAATGGCTGCTTGGAAGGCTGCAGATTAATCTTAAACCTTGGTCGTAATGGAATTTAAGTACCAACTTTTGAAGGTAACAATCTAAAAGTTGGAAAACTATTGTCAGGGTTCTAAGTTATAGATATACAATGACCACCCACAACATTAAAACCACCTTCCTAGTATATGTAGGTCTCCCTTGTGCCTCCAAAACAGTTGTGGATCATCAGAGAATGGACATGGACCTTCTGAGGGTGTCCTGTGGTGTCTGGCAACAGAATGTTGTTAGTGGGGGCCTTTGAGGGGAGGGGCCTCTGTGGATCATCCCACAGACACTTGATCAGTTTGGGATCTAGTGAATTTGGAGGCCAGGTGAACACCTTGTGCTGTTCTTCATGTTTTTTGAGTTGTTCTTACAGTGTTTTTGTGTGTGGGATGGCTGCTGCCATCAAGGAGTGTCATTGCTATGGGGTGGGGTTGCCCGGTCTGGTCTAGGTGGGTGCTACATGTCTAAGTAACATCCACAAGAATGAATGCCAAAGGTCCAAAAGTTTCCCAGGAGAACACTGTGACAAGATGGTCAATGTTATTTACTTCTCCGGTCTGTGGTTTTAATGTTGTGGCTGATCGGTGTAAGTTATAAAAGTCAGAGTTGCCCTGTGAGGAGCCAACAATGATGTCATTTTAACATACGTCATAATAACATTTGTCGAAATAATTAATAAATGGTAATAAAAGATGAGGTAATACTCATGGGAGACATTAATACAATTAAATATCTTCTGTAGAAAACCGCACACGATTAAGCTGTGGGAAACGAACCCTTGCCCTCGAGTAGAAAGCCAGTGAGCCGTTCTGCTGAGACAAGTTTATGTAAATTGAGGTCGAGCTCTGGGCGCAGAGAGCGGAGAAGGCCAAACACGGCCTGGAAAACCTTTTAATGTCAGGGTTGCAGTATCAATACCCTCTGGTGCGTTTGCCGTGCAGCTCTTACCATCTCCGAGCGGCGAAGGGAATACTGGCATCTCGTAGCCGGTGGGCGTCTGCGGGGAACTCTGGGAACTGGTGTCCCTTGAGCTGCAGTTGGAGGCTGAACTCACGGGAGCCGACGAAACAAAATAGATGTCCGACTGTGGGTGGAAGAACAGAAGCACGCAGAAAGGAAATCACATCAATATAGATAAATAGTGACCACGTGGAGATGCCAGGAAATATTAAGAGTAAAACAGAGGGTGAAAGATGGAAAGGAAAAAGATGTTAAATGAGATATTTGTTTGATGCCAGTTGCACTGTGTTCTGTTTTGAATTATCTTTGTGTATAAATTATAAGTGCATTATTGCTCCGTAGCCATGCAGCCCGCTAGCCATATTTCCCACGAGGGTAATAAAGATTGATTGAAATGAGAGAGCTGAGACAGCTAATTCTATAACGGAGAAAACATTCACAGACTTGAGGGACTTCACTATAGTGAAAAACAAATGTGCTGCAGGTTCCAAAAGTGGTTTGGGAACATAAAATAATACATTAAACGTTGACTGGAGGTGCAGTATTGTGAATAGTGTCATACTGACCCGTGAAGCAGTCAGCTGTAGCTCTGGGACCACAGCTGTGTACACGAGGTTGCCGTTGACCACGAGTCTGATCTCAATGGAGTCCGTCGTGAAGGCCAGGATGTAAGGAAACGCACAGACTGCAAAGACAGCAAAAGCACGCAATGAACACGGGGCCGCCACTGCACCGACTTCCCAAACTCCCCAACTCCCACAGCGCGAGACATTTAATAGTTTCACCCAGAGTGGCATTTTGAAATGTCATCATTAGTCGATTACGTATGCAGAAGAGCAAGAGTGACAAGAATCGGGTTGAGTTTTCTCTCCAAGGGGCTCCAGATGCTGCTTCGCTCCTCGCCTTGATGTGAAATGTATGACAAGTTGAAAATACATCCCGTGGAAATTGTTGTCTTTTTGTCATATTTTGAAAATATCCATTTCAATCATTTATTCAACACAAATGTCAATATATGGAATATTCTTACATGGAAAAGATAAGGAACAGTCTTGGCTCTGAAAGCTAGTATCACCAGTCCATTCCTTTAGAGACATTCTTGGTCTTTGCTAGTGTATTTAGGGTCATTATCCTGCTGAATGGTCCACTTCTGCTCCAACTTAAACATATCTGATCATCAGTCTCTCTATTCCTTGATATGATGCAGAATTCATGGTTGAATCAAAGACTGGGAGCTGCCCAGTCGGTGCAGCCGCGAAGCAACTAAAAACCATTTAACTGCCATTAACATGCTTACAAATCTTAAAATGTTGACTGATACTGTTGACAAACAACTCTGTCTTCATCTGTCCATCCATCCATCCATCCATCCATCCATCCTTCCATCTACTGGCAGTTTTTGAGACAGCTCTCATGCACTTTGACACCAGCAGCAGTTGCACAATTTTTTTTTTTGGGAGATTTTTTTTCTACATTCAACAGTGTATTTGCTCCATCATAGACATCCACAACCGTTTTGCTGAAAGCTTTCAAGAGCTCTTTAAGATCTTGTTTATTAATAATGATAATAATAATAATAATAATACACACTTCTATAGCCAGTCCCTCAATGTCCAAGGTTTAAACAAGACAGGTTCCACATGTCACTACCTTACGAAGTTCTAATCATGAGGAACCATTGCCTTTTTTTTTTTTTTTTACATTTTTTAATCATGAAAATCTCTATAAATGTCAGTTTTATGTATTATGCATTAAGTATAAAACCTTTATTTGTAGGCAGTGATTCAAAAAGGATCAAGTGTTTGCCAGTAAAAAAACTATTTCCATGGGATACACTTGTATTTCATCATGACTGTTGGTTATTAGATTAGATTCTCCAATATATTTCATAATATTAATTTTTTTTTTACTCTACCGTACTTGCTTTAGTGTATGTGTGAGAGAACGGAGGGCACATTATAGAGGCACTGGCGACCACAGCGGCTGCGTTTTGTTATCAACACGGGCCGGGGTTACAGGTTTAATACCGATTGTGTTTGCTTTTCATCACCTTCTGTGTTCATAATAACATGCGCACACAAAACACACACACACACACACACACACAAATTCACACAGGCCAGTCTGATGCTTGGCTTGGCTACACACGGTGTTTCCATGGCGACGGCAAGCTCCGGCCAGGCCAGGCCAGCAGCGGCACGGACAGGGTGGGGCCCGAGCGCTGTTGCTGTGGCAACCTACCGATAGCATTGGGCATCTGGTTCCAGCTGAAGTGGAAGTCGGAGGTGTTGGACTGGATCATCGGCGTGGAACCGTTGAACGGACAAACTTTCTTGTAGTAGCAAATATCTGTGAGAGACAAACAATTAAAGTTTTTTCCACCTTCTGTTTACTGTTGTATATTGACTGTGTTCTGAGGTTTGAGAGATCAACGAGAATTGACAGTTATTTGTTCTATTATCCAGAGATTTGAAAAAAAAAAAAGCAGACAAGTGATGAAATAGATGGCTGCATTTTGAAAACCCACCCCTGACTCTTAATAT
The DNA here is from genome assembly GCA_030220025.1 of Chelon auratus. Taxonomy (NCBI): domain Eukaryota; kingdom Metazoa; phylum Chordata; class Actinopteri; order Mugiliformes; family Mugilidae; genus Chelon; species Chelon auratus. The sequence continues at coordinate 12,329 of JASGAT010355917.1, read as the reverse complement.
TCTGGAGCAGTCTGCTCTGTGATTTTTATTCCAGTGGCAGACTAAAAAAAAAAAGCACCGAGGCTCGGCTTTGACAGTAGACACAGACAGCCGGAATCGTATAACATCTGAAATGTCCACGGTCAAACTCACAGTTGTAGCACAACAGCAGACCTGCCTCCCCGTCTTCGTACACGTCGATGGCCGCTACAAAATTTACCTGCGGGCAAAGTCAGTTCAGAGAAATCATGTGAACAAGCTCCAAAGGTCAGACGTTATAGACCACAGCAAATCAAGTCAGGTCACGCACCCTCGAGGTATACACTGTTTATATTTTGGTTGCTGTCTCAAAGGAGAAGTGAATACGATATTTAATTAGAACAGCTGTTCATCCAGCAGCCTGCTCATTCATTTCCTCTCTCTTCTCCCCAGCTGGTGGCTGTGAATGACAATGTGCTGATTCCCCAAAGCAGCCCGGTAATCAGCAGGTAAACTGAGGCTTTCAGTTCAGCTTCAGTGGACATCACATAAAAACAGAGAAGGGAAGGGAATCTGTGTGTGTGTGAGTGTGCGCACGTTTGCCTCACCCTGTTGGCGTCTACGTGGTGTAACCGGTAGGCGTCTCCGGTGCTCTCGTTGATCAGGTCAAACTGGTGTTTGTAGGCCACGCAAATCATATTGTCATTTTCGCCCGTCGGCCCGTCCACCAGCGCCATCACCACCGGGGGGTCACACAGGCAGATCTCCTAACGAGTGGATGATACAAATTAATATTAAGGCGCTTTGTTATTACACGCCTATTTAACTTCTTTTACGCGCCGTCTAATTCACAGATACTTGATCAGTTTGGGATCTAGTGAATTTGGAGGCCAGGTTAACACCTTGTGCTATTTCCTTCCAGCTGCATCCTGCTAGGGATGGCTGCTGCCATCAAGGAGTGTCATTGCTATGGGGTGGGGTGCCTGGTCTGGTCTAGGTGGGTGCTACATGTCTAAGTAACATCCACATGAATGAATGCCAGGTCCAAAAGTTCCCAGCAGAACACTGTATTGACACAAGATGGTCAATGTTAGTTATGCCTCCTGTCAGTGGTTTTAATGTTGTGGGTGATCGGCATAGATAGTTAAATAACTGCCATGACTATTTTCTATTTGAAAATAGATATTCAGTTGATGTATTTTAAATGGCTATTGGCGATAAGGATATCTAGGGAAAATGTACATATAAAAATATTATTTATCGTGTCTGTATGTTCGTGTCTGTATGTTTGGGACAACTGAGGAATCTCTAAACTGTCAGCACAGGTGACTCACTGTTCCATCATGCTATTATCTGATGTTTCCACTTATGACGAGACTGTCGTACCCGTATGTACTGAAACTCCTCCACCGGAGAGTCTGCTCCCATGGCGCCGGCGCTGAACCCTTCGAAGCGTGGATGCTTCCTGGTAATGAGGAGGAGCTTGTTCCTGATGGCTGCTACTATCCTCAGCTCTGAGCCGTGGTGGGTGTTGATAGAGTACAAATGACAACCTGGGACAAAGAGTTGCAGGGTGTGTGGGGGCCGAGACAGAGAGACAGAGAGTACATTGGACATGTGCTACGCTGTAGGTGCTGTTCCCTGGCACCATCCCACAGATCAATGCGGGCCAGCGCAGACAACTGGCATGACGCCAGCGGCGGGTCAAATGTGTGCGTGATGCAAAAGGGATGTTCATTAAGGTCACACTTCTGGCTAATTAGACCGTTCTAATTAAATCGTAGTAAAACTTTGTGTGTGATATTCCACACATAAATTAACAAACAAACTGATGAATTTACTACAATATAAATAAGTTTGTTATGTTATCAAACTGATATAAAGGGCTTTACTCATGATATTAGGCATGAAGTGGTTTTACAAGTTGAGAGAGACAAAATTTAAACAAATAGTTTGATTAGATCAGTGCGTATGCTAAATATACAGGCGTTAGCTTAACTTGGCTTAGCACAGAGACTGGAAACGGGGGAGGGGGGCAGCTAGCCTTGTTCTATCTGAACATTTAAAAAAATGGTCCGCCAGTCCTCTAAAACTCAGTAATTATCACAACTTGTTTGATTCTGACAAAAAAATTAAAAATAAACTGTTTTACTGCTGTAGTCATTATGACGACTATAGCTAGGTAAGCTAACCACTTCCTGGATCTATCCTGATATTAGCCTGACAATTTATTGGCTATTATTTCTTTGTTAAGTTCATACATATATTATCTTGCAAACCACTTTTTCAGTTTGAGTATTTATTTGTAGGACATTTAGAAAAAACTGGATATCTTACAAGTCTGAGAATTTAAAGGATTTATGATCATCTAGACTTATTTCAAGATGATTTCTATAAAGAGCGCAGAGCTGCAGGAATACCATAGGGTTAAACTGCACTACTCTAAAACCTGAAATAATAACTTTACACTTAAATCTCCATGTTTCCCACGAACCACCATTTGAAGTTTTTTTCCCAACGCACCTCCTGGCACCACTGAACCTACAGGAACAACCATCCATGTTTAACCAGAGAAAACACTTATTGGCAACGCTAGCCAGATGTCATCAAGTGAGGGGCTGATATGAAAGGTGTGTTTTTCAAACTCTCCTGTCCCACCTGCTTATTAAGAGACCCCTTCCCTAACAAAGATTCCAGTGGATCCAGTCCGTCTATTCTGAAGTTTAACTTAATGAAGTTTCAACAACCTAATCAGATCAGCTGGGTATCTTCCAATCTTGGCTACTAAAGCACAATTTTTTTTGCTGCATAAAATGTACTTGTTGCATCCCCCTGAGTTGTCTAACTCAGGATGTTGAGATCTTATAGTATCTTCAGATCAAGTCTGGAACGTGATTTTGCACCACACCATCGACTATTAATCTCCTGCATGAACCACATGTACTAAGACGGACTCGAAACTCCCAACTTTCAGCTGAATTAAAGCAAACGATCATAGCTCACAGTGTATTTTGCTCCCAACGCTGCGTATATTGCCCCGTGCCGTACCTTTAGTTTTCTCCAGTTTATTCTCCCGGCAGTCACACTTGCTCCTGACGAGCTGCCTCTCTTCCAGGCCCCTCTTCATTGTGCTGAGCCTGAACACGTACAGCCGAGCGTCCTTTCCTGGAAGCGAAACAAAAGCAGCCTCTGTTGTGAGCGCGGAGGTTACTCGTAATTTGTCTTTCTTTCTTTTTTAGCATCCTCCCACGACCAGACAATGGCGTGCGGGCGGATTACTAGAAGCCTTCTCGGGGCTCGTGCTTTCTCAGAAGCTTTATCAAGGCCCACACACTCACACACGCACGCACACAGTCGTGACAAATGTTCGCGCCGCCGTCCCATAATCACCATCAAGCCCAAGTCAACCCTGTTTGTCAATATTAGGGTTAGCTAATCATCTGCGGGGTAATTAATTACATGCTTTTGTGGTCGAAGCAAACACGAAACAAAAATGTGTTGCTTTGTTTCAGCACACAGTGACTTCTTGTTTATGCCATTTGTGGGTTCTTTTTATGTTTCACTTTATCTGTCGGCGTATCCATCAGTCCTTTACGGTCCACTTCACTCTTACAGTCAATCTAGTCCTGCAGGATAAACAGACGGACACTAGTGTATACGCACACGAGCCCTACAGGGATTGGTCGTCTATAGGTCAGCTGCCTTAGATCACGGCCAGCGATCAATGTGCTCACTGGACCAGCAGAGGTGGAAAGGGCAAGTATGTACTCAACAACACAGGGAGAGATGACAGAGATGAAATAAGAGAGAGAAATAATGAGAAAGACGATGTGCTGCAAATCCTGCACCGAGGCAATGAGTTGATGACAGAGAAAGACGTGGAGGGAAGCGGTTTGCGATGTGCGGGTGGGAAGGATTCAGCCCACCTTTGTCGGCTCGGGTGATAAGCAGGTCCTGAGGCTCGAGAACGTGCATCTGCTTCACCGCCATGGTTTTGTCGAACACCTGCACCGGGGGCAGAGTCTGCGTCTCTGAAACGCAAATCACGTCATCAAACAAAGAGTAAAAAATAAAAACAAGTCATATAAATATAGAAGTGAGCAAGTATTTTGAATTATTCGAATTATCACTCACCACCGCTGGGCAACGCTGGATCAGGGCCTGAAAAGCAGACAACATCATCATCGTAATGTTAGTGGCTGGCCTTGACATTCGGCTGAGTATTGAATGAGTATGGATGGTGGGTTTACACATGTATATATTAATTAGGAGGGCCTCACCATCCAGCAGCATGACCCCCGCTGCGTCGGTGGCCGCCAGGAGAGACTGACCCCAGGAGTCGGCGCACACGATCTCGTAGGGGAATGTACTGCAGAACAACTGGGACTCCCATGGCTGCAGCGTACGCACACACAAATTCTTTGATTAGATAATAAGCTGCAAGTTTTGTGTAAGTGTAAAAGCCTCAAATGTCCTCTCACCTCTTTTCTGCACAGGCCCGTGGTAACAAGGCTGGTCGGGGCATCCCCCCTCACGATGGTCTTCAGCTTCAGAGCCTGGAGAAGAAATCCCATCAGGTATGACTCACAACACAAAACGCACATGTGACGAAAAACACCTTCAAGCGGTGACCATTATATAATCTTATGAAATAGTCTACACGGATGTGTACGCAGCATAGTGTAAGCTGCATTTTACTACTGCGCGCTGGCTGAGATGACGCTGGCTCATTTATTTTGTTTGCCAGCCGAGGGGTCAAGTTCCCTCAAAGGGTCACTTGATAAACTGAAGAGGTTGTGAGCTAATTAATGAGATAAGAGAGAACGAAATAAATAAATAAATAATAAAGTCCTGCTACACAAATATGTATTCATAAGACATTAGAGCGACTGGGTGACGCCATGCCGAAGGGAGAGATAACAGGATTTTTTTCAACCAATGTTTGGCTGGCTGGCTTCCTCATACACCGATCAGTCATAACATTATGACAACCTTCCTAATTGTGTAGTTCTCCCTTGTGCCATATGTCTTGTTACTTCACTGTTAGTTCACCTATTGAACAGGTCATGTTAACCGTCATAGCAACAATGCGCAACACACTAAATACTGGATAGTTCTAATGTTTTCTGATTGGAAACCACAGACTCAGATGGTGGTTGCAAGTGGCATTTTATATTTAATCAATATATAAACTTTCATAATCCTTGCCTAACTACAAACTGTGTATTCCATTATTCATAAATAATAGCTTGCCATTGTTGTCTCCTTGTTTTTTTATGCTTATTGAGCTGTGACAGGGAGGACACGCAGACTGACAGCAAAAATAAACGTCAGAATAATAAAGTAAAACTGATAAAATAAGCGATTTCAACAGAATACAGATTGTACTCATGCTCAAGCAGGAACCATCTGATCAGATTCAGGCTGCACAGTCACCATCGCCGTTTATATATCTGCATAAAGAGGCAGTCTGGAGATAATGAAGTGGATACCAACCAACAGTATAATGGCTTAGCAGTGCACTGTACATCATCATTGGAAAAAATACCCGTAAAAAAAAACCTACTCGGACCTATCAGACATCCATGAAATCAATGTGCATTATGTGAACCCTGCAATGAGCGAGCGCGCACAGTGAGTTTAGTCGAGGACAAATGTCCCGTCCCTGCAAAACGGGATAATCGATGACACGACACGTCTGCCTTCCATTGTGTTCATGCTTTACAGCACAGTGTGTCGATGCCTCTGCTTTTGTGTTTATGAGCAGAGAGCGACAGAAACAAGGTAGAAAACACACACACAGCGACACGGAGAACAAGGGTCGGAAAATGAGAGATAAAAAAAACCGAAGGAAATGAGAGCGACTGAATTACTTTGAGATGTAAATTGATTAGTTTACAAAGGTACAAAACAGAACTTCCTCTAATCGTCTGCTCCGTCTGTGTTATGGCTGCGATGGTTAACAATGACTGAAAAATGAAGAAATGAGCTTTGCACAGAGGCTGCAGCCTGGTCTATATAAGGTTAAACAATCTGGTGATGGAGCTACCAGTCAAACGTGCTTGCACTTTAAAAGGGACATGTAATCAGTGAGTGATGGCAAATTATTTTCAGGATTATTAGTGGTTAAAAATATGTTTATATAATGAATTATACATAAACTTAGACCTACACCAGACCAGGCACCCCCCACCCCATAGCAATGACACTCCTTGATGGCAGCAGTCATCTCCCAACAGGATGCAGCTTGACACAAACACACACACAAAAACGCTTTAGGAACAACTAAAAAAAAAACATGAATAACAGCATAAGGTGTTGACCTGGCCTTCAAATTCACGAGATCCCAAACTGATCAAGTATCTGGGATGCACAGAGGCCCCTCCCCTCAACCCATAGGACCCAAAGGCCCCCTACTAACAACATCCTGTTCCCAAACACCACAGGACAACCTCAGAAGATCCATGGCCATTCTCTGATGAGTCTCAACTGTTTTGAAAGGCACAAGGGAGACCTACACAATATTAGGAAGGTAGTCATAATGTAATGTCTGATCAGAGTATATATTATGCATTATATTTTATCTTGTATTAAAGCATATTTCGGCCACAAGCCCAAACGTGTCGGTATAATAAAGTTGTTAATACAAGTGTAGTCAGAGTTCTGACCACTTCATCCTTCTTTCTCTCCGTCTTGTACCTTTGTGGTCATGAAGTCAGCCACAAAGAAACACGACTCCGAGACTCTATTCACACATGCATTAGTTAATGTCATCCCACGACATCGTCAGGTATCACAACAGGGCAGAAATCTGTTTAAAATACAGATCACCTCCCAGACTTCCTGACACAAATTATTTCCAAAATGACAAAGGTCAAACAAGTTCAACGGCATGGACGGTGCCTTGAAAGCTCCTGTTTTCTCCTTTGTGTTTTCAGACTGTGGCGCTGTATAATTATGATTGCATCAGGTGTAATGGCTATTACATCATAATGACTAATGGAGGCTAAGAGACCTCTCCTTGCATTATTATTCCACCCTCATCCTCCTGCAGGCAGGGGTTCAGCTCACTCCGTTTTTAAATTACTTTATCAGTACAAAGAGTTACTGAGTCTATTCACGAATGGATGGTAACAGGATAGACAGGAAAGACATATCCTAAAAGCGGTGTCCCGGAAAGTTTCCTCCAAACTTCCTAAGCTGTAAAGACATACAAAGAATGTCCATCATAACTTCATGCAAGATAACTGCGGATAACATGTTCTCTATTACCGTTATAATTGGTAACAAATGTGCCCCACTTTCCTGGAAACATCCCAGTAATTTACAACTAAACAGCTTTTTTTTTGTGTGTGGAAATTTTGTGAAACGGGCAGGAAACAAAGCTTCACCTTACCTGCAGTACAGCTAAGAGGTCCTGTGCTGCTTGTAGATCAGCGTATAGTGAAGTGTTTTCCAGCACTGGCAGGAAATCTATGCAACATTTCTTACTGTTAAGTCTTACTGATTACAGCTTAAATCTGAAGTGTTCTCTACCACAGATCAAAACGGTTTCCTTTGGACAAAGGAAAAATATGTATTCGTCATTTGTGCAGGAATTACATGACTCCTTGGACCGTGAAGTAATTTCCACAACATCACACCCAGACATGTTATGACATTACTACAACTATCCTCGAAAATACATGAAAATCAACCAGCAACAAGGGTCGACTACAACCTGCCTTAAAAGACATAACCCCTCACACCTTTCCTTAGGAGTCTGTGGAAGAAGAACTACTATTAGCAAGGATGCTAGGAAACTAGGAAGAGCTATGAACCATCAGATAGAGAAGGTCTCTCCAAAATCATGTGGATCAGTTGGTCTGATCCACGTATATTACGCCCCGTACTTTGTTCACTCTCGAGGCATTCACAGCATCGATAGTGGAACTTTTCACTTTTTGTGAACGCAACCACAAGCTCACGAATTCCATTTGAAGGCAGCAACAGTGACGACCCTGACCGGCTTGTTCAGCTGCTGATTCAACACACAGAATCCAACAATCCGACTAGTGCCAACTGTGCAGGACAAACGGCTAAAACTAGGGCCACATGTGCTCAGCGTTGGACAGAATAGCCAGCCACTGACATCTTTAAACTAAGGCCCCGCTGGACATTTTGTCAGAGAAGTGCACCTTCCTTTAAAAGAGTCCAACTCTGCCCATCATCTTGAGTCTACCTAAAGGCGCTTATAGAGTACTGTGGGACCTAGATGCAGTAACCTACGCACATAGCCTACGCCGGTGCGAGACACTAATTGTGCACTCGTCATCTGGCTCGCTCTGTAACAACGCCACCCAAACACTAGTCGGCGCTGCGTCTTTTTTTGCCAGTCGGGTTCATTTTTGGGTCTACTTCCTGCTGCACTTTCAAAAATGGCAACTGAAACTTTCGTCAAAATTTCAGCCGAATTTCGCAGAAATTTCGTCGAACACGAGTTAAACAAATGTCTGTATCTCCAAACATTCTCAGTTACTGATTCTTTATTGATCCAAAACAATCAATTCGAAAATTGCGGAGATGGAGAAGCAGCTGGACCAAGCGGACCAATCACAGCTCTTACGCTCTGCGTCGCCGCAATGTGTAGTTAAATTGCTGGGGAGGTGCACGTCAACTACGGCGCTACTCTCTGCATAGGGTCTGCATAGGTGTCTGTGTTATCACCGTAGCCTCTGTGTCAACTTAACGCAGAATTATAAACCGCCTATTACTTTTCTGGGGAGGTGCATGTCAGCTAAGGCGCTAGGCTCTGCGTAGGTATTATTATTAGAGTTATTTAAAAACCCTTGTAGAGATTAAATGTTAATAATGTGTGTGCCATGTTTGCTTTGACGTCTTTGTTACTGCATCCTCTCTAGTTTCCATGAGTCTGGTGTATACATGTGCACATGTGAGTGTGCATATGAGCTGCTTCCCACGGACCTCCTTCGTGTTTTATGTGTGAGTGATTGCGTGTTTCCCACTTAGTTACCTGCCCTATTCTGACAAACTCGGCCTGCCGTGCCTCCTCCTTCTTGCGTGCCGACTTCGGCGACTCGGGCAGCACGTCGCTGAAGGACCGTCGGTTTAACATGTTCTGAGGAGAAAAAGGAACCTAAACGTCGAACACACAAAATGCAACGCACACACACACACATACGCACAGAGAAGAAAAGAAAGCAGAGAGGGGTCTTAGAGACTGACCCTGGCAGGGGGTGAGAACAGCAGCAGGGAAACACAGCTAGAAACTAAGCAGTGTTAGGAGCAACAGTGAAAGGAGGGGACAAAAAAACAACAACACAAGAAGTAAGAACAAAAGCGATGTGAGGAGAGGAAGCCCTGCTGAGAAAGTCAGCACTGCAGCAGGATCCAGTCGGTGTGGTGCAGTATGCGGAGGCAGACTGAGGGCTGCAGTGGAAAACAGCAGAACAAAGCTCAGCATGGCTCCAGTCGCTGGCAGTGACTGAAGTGACAAGGAGGAGTCAGGAGGAGAAGGACTTGGATGTAGAAAAAGCATCCACGCACTAGCGTTCGTCAGAAATGCCACGTACCTTGTGCAGGTCAGGCATGAGGTCTTGGTAGAGCGAGCGGATCAACATGTCGAGGGTCCGCTGACGCTTCTGGGCAAACGTTGGCGTCTCCAGTGTGGCTTTCTCTCCATTGATTACTGCAGGAGACGAAGAAAGATCAGAGTAAGAAACACAGATGATGCAGCTTTAATGGCGTCCATTTTTCATTGAATGATTTCTTACATTTGACTAATAAAAAGTCCCTGAATTCTTGGTGATCAGTAAATACAGGTGGAGAGGGGAGAGGAGGTCCAAACAGTGGGACGCTCTCCTCTGAGAAAATCTTCAACCTGTGGCAAAGAGCAGATATAACTTGATATTAGTGATAGATTACATAAATCATATTACTCAAAAACACTTAGTAGCTGGAATTAAATGAAGTTTATTGAGGTGGATAAAGCCACTCACCTGTAACTGTCATTCTGGCTATTATACCTAACTAATGCAAAAATATCTGGAGGTGAAACTATAGGAAACTGTAACAACACAGGAGACACAACAGCACACATAGATTGGCACATATACACTGATCAGGCATAACATTATGACCACCTTCCTAATATTGTGTAGGTCTCCCTTGTGCCTCCAAACCAGTTGAGGCTCATCAGAGAATGGACAAGGAGTGTCATTGCTATGGGGTGGGGGTGCCCGATCTGGTCTAGATGGGTTGGGTGCTACATGTCTAAGTACTACATCCATGCTACATCCACACCAATGAATGTCAGGTCCAAAAGTTTCCCGGCAGAACACTGACTTGTCACAAGATGCTCAACGTTATTTACTTCTCCTGTCAGTGTTTTTTTTTTTTAATGTTATGCCTGATCGCCGTATTTCTCGTGGTCATTAGCAGGTGCCGCCTGCGAACGCGACTGGTGTCACCGGCTCCCACGCAATTTCTCCGACAGCGACTGTCCGCGTGAAGGATACGGGTGAAGTGCGATCGGATCATAGACGGCTTGAAGGACGACGACGCATCATCCCCTTCCTGGAATACTATGGTGACAATGTCATTTCCAATGTGCCTCTTTCTCTCCACCTGGCAGAGAGGACAAATCAGAAAGACGCAAAAGATGAGGAGCACAAAAATGGCAGCGACTGAACCTAAGCACCGCTCTGACAGGGGGTTGTCTTGTAATAATTGATTTTCTTGCCACTTACAGGGAAAAAGACAACCATTATTCTGGTAAACTGGCACCTTGCAGAATTGGCTTGTAGCTCATAGTCTTTGAAATGCAATACAACACAATGCTCAGACTACTATCACTGGATTATTGTGATTTGTGATATAGAAGAAGACTTAAAAGAGCATGTGTTGATCTTTCCTTGCAGATTTTGAAGACATTAACGTCACACTGAGTCTATTGTATAAACATGTGCATTTGCATGACCAAATTAGCAAGACAAACTACATTAACTAACTTAACATTTATATTGAGTCCTGCAGGGAAACACGGTGGAGGAAATATTTGGTTCTTTAGCTGCAAAATGATCCAATTAGTTGCCAACTTTGCAGGGATGTAAGTCTTTTTCACAAATATTCCGATGAGAGAGCTTTGTACCATAAAACCTAAACAACCCAGCGTTAAAGTTCTCTGCATCCCTCTAATGGGATGAAGGGGGCGTCATTCGAACGGGAAACTAATCAACTCTTTGATCACAAAACTTCAGAGGCAGATACACTTTCTACAAAAAAAAAATAATAAAAAAAAAAAAAATATATATATATATAAATCCTTGCCTGCTTGTTTTGCCACAGCTATTTCTCAAGTTAATATCACTGTTATTTGTAATTCTTGTAATGGCCGTCTTGTAATGGCCATCGGTTTGTCCAACACTCCTTCAAGAAGACATCTCAGCTTTAACATTTTGGCTTGCAGCAACAATTACTAAAATTAACACTCGTTAATTAACCCTTGTTAATTTTGGTTAACCCCTCAGGACAAAAGAAAACCAATAGAATCAGTATTCCCACATAATAAGCTGTAGCTAATCATGGTCCTAAAAAGGATTTAGCAATAATCAAAAGACACACACACATACACACATATTTAAGTTTTAAGTTTAATTTAAGACGCAATAGGAACAAGAATGCATTATCCTGTTATTTTTGGCATTTCCTCAGAGGATAAATTGTTTAGCGAGCCCTCTGTATTTCCTCTAGCACCACCATTTTACTATAATTAGCTCACAAGAATTATCATTACTAATATAATAACGTATAATTATCAATTTTAGTCTTTAACACACTTGGAAAATGCCACCGCATTATCCGAGGCCAGGCAGTGAAGTCATTTTGTGTCCTCATTTAGCCCCATCACCGTTAAGACACATACACATAGAGTCATAATTAACCCTGCACCCAACTAAACTGAGCTGACTTTACTTTATATTGCACGGCCGTGATATACAGCATCCTTAAGCCCTCATCGCTACTACACAGCAGGAGCACAGACTGCTTCTTATTACTGACCGACAGAACGTCTTGTTTTTATCTTGAGGAGAAATCCAATTACGTGGATCTGCTAGGCAGCACCCCCTCCTTTTTTAAATCATACACACCAATATTGGTATTACAGAATGGAGCAATAATGTCATTTTCTTCTCCCTCTCTTCCCTAAAGTGACTTATTGCCAAGTTGACTGCCACTGCAGATGGAGACCTGTTCCTGATGCACATGTAAACTTACTGCAAGTCACAGGTATAGCCGGTCTGATGTGGCTGTTTTCTGCCACGCCAGCAGCCTCGCCAGGCTATACTTAGGCACAACAGGGTTTGAGCTAA
>JASGAT010355913.1:0-18703 GCA_030220025.1 Chelon auratus | reverse complement strand
CACTGCCATCATTGAGTCCATCCTCACCAACTCCATCACCACCTGGTATGCTGCAGCCTCTGCTAAGGACAAGAGCAGACTGCAGCGTGTCATTCACTCTGCAGAGAAGGTGATTGGCTGCAGTCTGAAGTCTCTCGACGAGCTGTACGCTTCCAGGACTCTGAAACGTGCAGCTAAGATTGTGGCCGATCCCTCTCACCATGGACACGGACTATTCAACAGTCTCCCCTCTTGCAGACGACTGCGATCCATCGAGTGTAGGACCACTCGCATGGCGAACAGTTTTTTCCCATCTGCAGTGTGTCTGCTGAACAATGCCAAGCCCCCTCCCCCCCATGAACACATTAAACCGACTACCATCCCACAGTAAATGTTCTGGTGGAATATATATATACTGTGTATATATTTTAGATTTTTTTGTATTTTTGTATTTTATATATAGTTTCTATATTTATTTTATTTTATTTTATTTTATTCATAACACCAAAGCAAATTCCTTGTATGTACAAACATGCTTGGCAATAAAGTCTTTTCTAATTCTGATTCTGATTCTGGGGATCTTTGTGGTTTGCCATCAATTTGAACAGAGGTTAACAAAATCTTTCAGTAGGCTCTTGTCTTTTTGGATGGGAACCACCTAATAAAAAAAAGATTCATAAATACTTTGGATTAAAGTAATCAACAATGACAGACTCTACTGAGCCTTTTTCATAATAACATCTGTATCACCAGTAAATCTCACTCTGTTATCAACACCTGAAGATTTATGAGTCTGGACATTTTCAACACTTACACCATGAATTATTGTTGGAGTTTTGTCTATGTGTTTTGGAAGCCATAAGCATGTTTTTGTTAGTTTTGGATACATACGAATCTAGAAAAGAGCTGTCACTCCAGTCCGCATTTTTTTGCGTTGAATGGCCATGTGCCACCAAGGAGATATATTTGTTACGATGGTGTGTACAAGATGAAAAGTAAGAGAGAAAGAGCACAACCTTGACTGGTTCAGATCTTTGACAATAAATACTGCTTTAGTTCTGATAGAGAGGACTGTGAAATGTTATTGATGAAAGCATCAACCAATTTAATTCTATTCAATTTTATTTGTATAGCGTCAATAAAGTGTAAAGTGTCTTGGGACAAACTGTGTCAAGAGACTTCACAAAATCCAGTCAAGCCTGAAGACAACGGCGGCAACGAAAAACTCCCTTTTAACAGGAAGAAACCTTGAGCAGAACCCAGCTCATATGGAGGGACCCATCTGCCTAAGGCCGGCGGTAGAGACAGATAAAGAAAGAAGGCAGAGGATAGGAGGAACGAGATAAACATACATCTGTCATAGATACACACGCTGCCTGGCCAAAAAAAAAGTTGCTACCAAAAATGTTCACACACTGTAATATTTTGACATTTTTGCGCACCTCCACTCCAGTGAGTAGTGTCTCCAATTCGCTTTCTGTGAAGCTCTTCTTTTTCCCCGTCTTACTCATTCTTATGTTTTCATTTTCTTATCGTGCAGAGAGGGGAATCTCAGGGTCCATTTAAATATAATTTGCATATTTAGAAGGGGCGTGGATAGGGAGGGGGTACAACATGTGTGGTCAATTCCACACTGATTGGGATGTACAAACGAAATGTGCTTCTGGATCTGAGCGTGCGCCACATTTTAGTAGGAAATCCATGCAAGTCTTTGTACATGAGGCCCCTGGTCATTCAGTATATTCAGGTAGTCAGTTGACCTCATTCTTTGGCACATAATGTTGCTGAACCTAGACCTGAGCAACTGCAGCAACCCCAGATCATAGCACTGCCCCCACAGGCTTGTACAGTAGACACTAGGCATGATGGGTGCATCACTTCATCTGCCTCTCTTCTTACCCTGATGTGCTGGTTTCCCACTATCCTTCCAATTTTTAATAATGTGTTGGATAGCAGTTAACCCAATTTTAGTAGTTTCTCCAATCTCCTTAGATGTTTTCTCTGATTGATGTATACCAATGATCTGACCCTTCTCAAACAGACCTTCTCAAACAGACTCTTTTCCACGATCACAGGATGTGTCTTTAGACATGGTTGTTTAAGAAATGAGAAGCTACTCATTGCATCAGTTGGGGTTAAATAACTTGTTGCCAGCTGAAATATAATCGCCCATGCAGTAATTATCCAATAGGAGGCTTGTACCTATTTGCTCAGTTAAATCCAGACTTTTTTTTCTTTTTGGCCAGGCAGTGTACATCTGACTACAAGCGTACATGTAGAATCTGATGATGATACAAATACAAGCTATAGCTGATGATGTTACATGAGAGTTAGAGAATAAGAGGTATCATAGGCATGTTGGAGAATTGTTCATTCAGGCAGGAGTGCATAACTGCAGGCCATGAAGACTGGGCTAGTAGATGAAAAGAGAGAAGAGGACATGTGCTCAGTGCATCGTCCCCCAGCAGCCTGAGCCTATTACAGCATAACTAAGGGATGGTTCAGACCAGCCCTAATTATATACTTGATCAAAAAGGGAAGTCTTAAGCCTGACCTTAAAAGTAAAGAGGATGTGTGCCTCCCAAACCCAAACGGGGAGCTAGTTCCACAGGAGAGGAGCCTCCTATTTTACTTTTTGAAATTCTAGGAACCGCAAGTAGGTATGCACTTTGGTACAATGAGGTCTTTCAAGTATGTTATAGCTAGGCCTTTAAGGGCCTTGTTTGTAAGGAGGAGGATTTTAAATTCTATTCTAGATTTTAAAGGGAGCCATTGAAGAGAAGCTAAAACTGGAGTAATATGATCTCTCTTGCTAATTCAAATGCCATTTCTAAAGAAATAATGAATCTGAGATATTTAGGGCCAAACGCCCAAAATGACTTCAATTTTGTCTAAATATGATCTGAATTTAGTAGAAAATTACAGTTCATCCAAGCCTTTATGTCTTTAAGACGTGCTTGGAGTTTAACCAGCTGATTAGTTTCATCTGGTTTAATGGATAAATATAGCTGGGTGTCATCTGCATAGCATGTTTTATGTCATGTTTCCTAATAATATTGTCTAAGGAAAGAATATATAATGAAAAGAATATTGGCCCTAGCACAAAAGTCTGAGGAACTCCATAACTTACTTTTGTATAAGTAGAAGAATCATCGTTGACATGAACAAACTGGAATCTGTCAGACAGATAGGATTCAAACCAGTCTAATGCAGTTCCTTTAATCTTGATCTCACTTTCACGTCTCTGTAGTAAAATATTATGATCAATAGTATCAAATGCAGCACTAAGATCTAGTAGAACAAGTATAGAGACAAGTCCATTGTCTGAAGCCATGAGGAGATCATTGGTAACTTTAACCAGAGCTGTTTCTGTACTATGATGAACTCTAAAACCTGACTGAAATTCTTCAAACAGACCATTCCTGTTTAAATGGTCACACAAGTGATAGCAACAATGTTTTCTAGAATTTTAAAAATAAAAGGGAGGTTGGAAATTGGTCTAAAACATCTGGGTCTAGAGTAGGTGTTTTAAGTCAAGTTTAATTACAACAAAGACTGAGACACATATCCTGTTAATGAAGATTTATCTGGTTTAATATGGAGGTGTTAATTGAATGATCTATTGGGAAGAGGGATTCCAGATATCGATTAGGTCCTACAAAAGTTTCTAATGCCACTGTACTTACATCTTTGATTTTTTTTCTCTCATATCTACAATTTTACTTGTAGAGAAGTCATTACTACTGCGAGCTAAGGGAATAGATGGCTCGACAGAGCTGTAGCTCTTTGTCAACCTGGCAGCAGTGCTGAAAAGAAATCTGGGGTTGTTCTTGTTTTCTTCTATTAATGATAAATAATATACTGTTCTAATATCTTTCCAGGCTATGCAAGCTTCTTCAGAATTAGTGGAATGCCAAATTCTTTCCAGCTTTCGCACTGCCTGCTTTGAAAAGTGCAACTGTGAATTACACCATGGAGCTAGCCTCCTCCGATTCATGACCTTCTTTTTCAGAGGGGCAACCAAGTTTAGAGTTATTCTAAGCGATGCTGCAGTGTCATCAACAAAATAATCTATTTGTGTAGGAGTTAAATTGTGGTTGCTGTCGTCCACATCAATGGTACATGGCACAAAAGTAAATAAAGAAGGAATTAACTCCTTATATCTAGTTACAGCATCATCAAATAAACATCTACTGTAATGAAATGTCTTTCCAATTTTTGTGTAATCTATTATTGTCAATTCAAATTTTATGAGGAAATGAACAGACAAAAGAGGGTTATGAGTACTTTCAGTTTCTGTATGTTAGGACAAGATGTGAGGTGTGATTAAAACAGTGAGTTTATCTGTTTACATTAGAAATCTCTACTATTCAACTGTCTTACAGTCAGGTCCATAAATATTGGGACATCGACACAATTCTAATCTTTTTGGCTCTATACACCACCACAATGGATTTGAAATAAAACAAACAAGATGTGCTTTAACTGCAGACTTTCAGCTGTAATTTGAGGGCATTTATATCCAAATCAGGATAACGGTGTAGGAATTACAACAGTTTGTATATGTGCCTCACACTTTTGAAGGGACCAAAAGTAATGTTTATGGACCTGACTGTATTAAAAATTCAAACACAAAATAGTAATTTGAATCAAATCACTTTTTTTTTTCTGAAACTCATTAGGAGAAGTACTTTATAAATGCACACAGGCTTAAATGGACTACCACACTTCGTATTAGTATCTTTTAATATACTCACGGTTTTAGGTACACATATTAATAACATGTTTTGTTGTTGTAATGTGTACTGTGTAGCGCGCTTATTATGTTACAGTGTGTTCTGTTCATCACATAGTTTAGTAAAGAAGACAATGAAATCTCTTAGACATTTAAAGCATCACTGCTAAATCAAAACTCGCAGCTAATGCCTCACTGTCTGAATTTGCACTTTTAATATATCAAAATTAATGAACCTATTAAAACGAAATCTGTCTGAGGACAGCTCTGTTTACTCACTGGCAATGCTCCATATAATAAACAGCAAAAGCAACCCACACAGAAAGACACCAGATGGATGAGAGAAAAAAAGTGTCTAAGAAGAAAGCCTGTGGTAAAACTATACAAAACTTGACAAGCACAATATATACAACATAAACATTGGCAACAATAAGCTGTTTTGCATAATCTAGGCAATCTGTTCCTGTCTATGAAATCATACTAATACTTTCTGACAGAGTCACATAAAAGCCAGGCAATATGTTGTATTTTGCTAAATAAACAGTGGGTCTCTCTTAATATGCAATCTGGTGTGTTCATGGGTCTTTTGCTTTGATGGCAAATGCCTACACAGAACAAGGAATGCGCGAGGGACAGATGCAGTGCATTGGATACATAGCATGGCATCTTAAATGAGTACAAAAATCCAAACAAAATATAAAAGAATAGAATTTTATCATAAAATGCATACAGTCAATCTCTGGTGGTAAATACAGTTTCTGCAAGTGCACTTTCCTTCCCAAAATAGCTCAGAACCAATCTTCCATGATGATAAGTGTATTAATTTATAATTACTTATTTTTTCCCCAGTCTCTCATTTCCTCTCATAAATGCCCATAATTTAAACAATGCCATTTACCCAGAGGGGTTTATACTTGAATCTAGAGGAAGTTTTTTTAAAATAAATAAATAAATAAATCTCTTATGCTAATGATGCAATTTCTTTACTTGGTTTTACAGTATTTTATTAATAGGCTTTGAACCATGGAACTAATGTCAGATGAGCAGAAATGTAGAGCTCTGGCGTCGATATTGGATATGAAGTATCTTCCAACATCGTCTTGTCACTTGCCAGGAGGTTCTACAGCACTGGCTTACTATAACTGTGATGGACTACTTCCACAAAAGCAGTCCCACCGCTCTCAGACTCAGAGCCTCAAAAAACAAACAACAAAAAAACTATATGTGGGGAATGCAAAGAAGAAAATGATTCCAGCAGGGTACAGTCTGACGATTTAAAATGTGAACTACACATAGATGGTAATTAAAGCGACCGTGGTGGTGTTTGGCAAAAGTCAGATCCTTCTAATGGAGTCTCTTCAAACTGCCTGTTGTCATTTTGCTCTGTTATCATCATCTACAGCATCAGTTGTGTGCTGCAAGTGTGTGTTTCAGTTTAGAGTGCGCCAAACCTTGAAGAGACAGCATTATTCACAAACTATTGCTCAATTAAACACTGTATTTACAAGGCTCTAAAACAGACCCAGTCAAATCTCATTCCATCAGCCTTTGGCTCATTTACAAACTCTTTCAACAAAAGATATACACACCTACCAGACCAGGCGCAGGCAGGGCAAACTGTCAGATCACAACTCTTACCAAATAAATAACATGGGCTTTAAACATTCAGTAGTTACTGTTAAAATCATTTAATCTCCCTTCACAGTTCCTAACTCTGTCCTCAAGCAGAAACACAGCTGCCCACGTGCGCACACCACATGTATACACACATACACACACACACACACACACCCACCCACCCACACACACACTAGACCAAGCTTAATTAGTTATTTCCGAAGATAGTGGGGAGCTAAATGCCAACCATCCGTCAGTGGTCTACTGTGTGAAACTCTCTCTCTCTCTTAACCTCTCATCCCATTTCCACTCTCCTCTAATTTTTATTTTTATTGCCTCCTTTTATTTTCCATGCTTTATTTATTCTTGCTGCCCTCCCTTTTTCCTTTTCTCTAAACCATTCTTGCATTTACATAACTTACTTTCTCTTCTCTCTCTCCCCAACCATTTATTTTTATGTTACGACATCTCCACCCCTGTGTCTCTCTCTCTCTTTCCATCTCCCCACCCCCATCACACTCTCTGACTGAACCCTGACTGTGAGCAGTGGGAGAAGTCACTAACCTTTCATGACCTTTATCAGCAGTACAATCAGCTTTCTTTCTCCATGCAGGTATTTCTCTTAAAGAATAAATAACCGTTTATTTTTTTGAACTGGAAATAGCTCCATGCTGTCTTAACCTTCAATTAATGGCCAGAACATTGGTAAAACAAATGTGCTTTAGAAAAAAAAGATAAATGTTGTACCTGCATAACTTTTTCCTCTTTCAACATTTCATTAATGGGCGGCACAGTGGTTTGGTGGTTAGCACTGATGCCTCACAGCAGGAAGGTTCTGGGTTCAAATCCATGGGCTGTGTGGAGTTTGCATGCTTGTGTCTGCATGGTTTCTCTCTGGGACTTCCAGCTTCCTCCGACTGTCCATTAGTGTTCATTAGTGAACACTAATGTGTTCACTAATGAACGTAGGTGTGCATGTGAGTGTGAATGGTTGTCTGTCTCTCTGTGTTACCCCTGTGATAGACTGGCGACCTGTCCAGGGTGTAGCCCCGCCTCTTGCCCAGTGACAGCTGGGATAGGCTCCAGCAGACCCTGTCGCAGGACAAGCAGTTACAGAATATGAGTGAATGAATGAACATTTCATTAATATAATTTTATAGGATAAGTTCTTTTAAAAGACATATACAACGTCTCACAATCAGGACGTGCCTAAATATTTCCCCTTGTGTGATCATTGCAATTTGCGCCCGCAGTTCATCCATTTTCCTCAATAAATGAAAGGAGAAGCATTGCACCTGTAGATTCCTCCATAAAGCCACAGAGGGCAAGTGAACTGTTGGATGGATATGAAAATTATGTGAATCATTTTAAAGATCTTCATACTTGAGAGGATCCAATCCAGTTGAACTCCTATAGATGACTCTTCAACAGACAGACACTTCATGATTCATGATTCTTCCTTTTATTTCTCACCAGTCTGTGACTGCTGAGGTCTAAAATAACTTTGCCTCCACCCACTGTACATGTTTTGGTCTTCCCTCCGTGCATGGATCTGAAGTTTGGGTCTCATCAGCTGTCGCCATAGGAACTGGGCTTTTGTGATCAGTATAAATACTCAGGCCTAGATGAAAAAATCACTTATCTGACACTTATCTGTTTCTCTCTGTGCCCTCTTTAGCCCTCCACTTCCCAGGCATATCCTCAGTGGAGACATCATTGCTGAAGATCCATTGTCCCCTGGGTTTCTTTGAATCAATATGGCAATCCATTCTGGGGTGTCTCTGCATTTCCAGAAAACTTTTCCTGCCACATCGGATCTCCCCCCATTGGCCAGGGTAAGGAACAAAGCAGCTGGTGAGGAGAACACACATAACTACGTACATGACAGGAATAATTCAGCTAATGGTGCTAGTGTTACAATCTGACTAGTACGCTAGTTCTTGTTTGAAGGTAGATTCTTATGGTTTGGGATATGAATAGACTTGCCTGTTGAATTTAAGGCTTTTGTCTAAATGTTACAACAAAAATGGGATTTCCTCACCCTGTCCAGTTAGTTTAACATAGTTTTTGTCCTCCTCCACTCTTCCACCGGACAGAGGCTTGTCACTGTCTGCTATCTGGTGTGTATGTGTGTCATCTATTTCCCCTTGTCATTTTGTGTTTAGCAAGAGGGCTGTATTCAGTCACTTTATCTTAGCATGCTTCCTGCAGGGAGTGAGGCATGCACACAGTGTGTGTTTAAATCCCCTCAGTGGGAGCATCCAAAGGAGCTCAGTGCTCTCTGGAGTCCTGTTTTAGCAAATCGAGTAGATTTCATTTTCTATCAAGACCAATTTTTACGCTGGCTTTGGCCTCAAAAATGTGAGTCCACTACCAATGCAAGTTGCTTGTTATTTTGGGTACATCATCTAGCCTAAGCATAAAGATGTGAAAGAAGTACCACTGGTGTACGGTTTGTTTATAAAACACACTTGAAAATGAAAACCTTGCACTAGCAGCTACCACTGACTTAAACTTAACTTAACTTTACTAAGCAATGTTTTTGTTTGTTTGTGCCAATAATTAAAAAGATTTGGAAAAAAAAAAAGAAATTCCAAAAATGATAATTTATTGGTTCTATGTGGGGTTTCATATTTCAAAAAAAATGTCAGCCCCAATATAATGTATTCGGCCAATCTCATGCTATCTATCTGCTTTCCCACAAAATTGGCAGCACTGCAGCTGTTAGGTCTTCACCGATGCCTTTTACCCTTCACCTCACATTAAAGAGAAAGCGGAGACATTTGAGCCATTTGCGACATGGAAGCACCGTATTGCAAAGGACATTGGTTAAACTGGTAAACTCAGGTGGATTGATGCTACTTTCAAATCGAACTTGGAAAAAGTTTCACTTACAAGGCTGTAAATGCCACAGGACGTATGCGTTCATATGGATTTTTCTTATGCACATGGTAAACACACCACCATTTGAAAGGACCAAGAGAACAGAACAAATCATTAAGTAATACCACTACTACTACTAATAATAGTAGTAATATTTACATACACGTTGTATTTAAATAACACTATTAACGTGGGTATATGTCAATAGTTTGACTGTGATTACAGGCATGAATATGTTTGCATCCAGAGTGTGTGTGTGTGAGTGCGATACAAATCAAACTGGCAGGTGCATAAAATGTTAAATGTTATACAATTTAACATGTTTTGTTGTGACGTGGAAACCAATACTGCTCAATAACACCTCTACTAAGAAAATGAGCTGCAGTAGCGCAGTGCAGTGTGTACCGCTGTGTTGCTCTCTGCTCTAAGCCAACTCAGAGAGGGAGAAACGAGGAGCAGGGGAATGCAGTGAATGAGATAAATGTTTTTTCTTCAAAGGAGCCCAGCCCGTGGCGGCGTGCTCCTTCTCTTTTTTCCTCTCGTTTAATTAAGAAAGCAATCCCTCCTTCCCCTGAGCTCCCTCACTCTTAGTCTCACTCGTTCTGGCGGAAGCCACGTTTAATAAATGATCATGATGATAATCGGTGGTGACAAGGAGTGGTGTGTGTGTGTGTGCGTAGGCATCATATGTTGGTTTACATGCGTGTCTGTACTTGGCTGGCTGTCAACACCACTCTAACACATGTAGTGGCCTCGCTACAGTAACACAGAATTAAGACTGTACATATGACACAGTGCATTACTTGTGCTACAGTAACAAAGGTGCAGAGTATGAACTTTACGATAACAAATACAATTCTTTTTTACAGGAGCAACAGTATTTTTCATCCTTTTCATTTATTTCCTGGCACAGCAAATACTAGCAAAGCGGTACTTTGTCATGTATTTTATCACTCTGCAGAAGAAAAATAAAGCAACTTAAGAATGTGTAGCGTTTCTGAACACTTTTACACCTGAAGAGGCTTTACTGAAAATCAACATCAACTTGAACGTGTTTGCCACTACAGCATGTTTGCCACTACAGGGTGTTCCATCAAGTAGTTTGGTTACCTCAAAGCTTTTATTTAGTTGTCTATGAGCATTAATATCTTCCATCCACCAAAGCTCACTACATATGAAGTTACTGTCGGTCTATATTAACTAACTTCCCCCTAATTTACGAACACCATCATCATCAGCAGCTCCTTCACAAGCAAACATATGTGGTTTTGGGGCACTTGCTGAAATGTCTGGTTTTGTATTTGTTCTTGAGAGAACCGTTTGAGGGCGAAAACCGTCAGGCTTTGTGTAGGTCAGCTTTGTAACCTCATGCTGAGAATAATTCTGAACACCAGAAAATAGCTGCAGATGGAAGCCGTTACATCAAGTGAAAGGAAAACAAGAGCAGAGGAAACCCTGTGCTGACAATGTTATGGTGCAACATTTTAATACACAGTGGAGCCTGTGCCTGAAGTAGTTAGCAGCTAGTTAGAATTAGCGTTTAAGACATCTGCCTGAGGTGTTTTGTTCTAACATTAGCATCCATGTGTAAAATAGTCACAGTTGCGGTTAGTAGGGCTTAGCATTATTGCAGTTTAAAGGCACTGGAGTGAAAACGCAGAGAGTGACTACCCTATAGCTGATCCGTGCCTTTATTTGTTATGGGGAGTTATGGTGACAATGGTTCATGATAGGGTGAAGATGAAAGAAGAAGTCAAGAATGGGCAGGGAAATAAGAGGAGCAGATGGTAATGGAAGAAGCATGTGTGTGATCAAAAAAAGGAGTGAGTGGCAAACATGAGAGTGGACAGCAGGAGAAATTGGAATGGGTCAGAGAAGACAAAATATGAAATGGAATAAGGGGAATACAGAAATATAACAGTAAAAGGATGGATGGCTTAAAATGGGAAGCAAGAGACTTGGAAACAAAAGGAGAAGACAGAGCAGAATAAAGAGAACAAAACATTACACAGATGAGAGAGCACGGATAATAGAGAAAAAAGTAGATCAAGCAGTTGGAATGTAGAAAATTGTCGAGAGGAACAAGTAAGGAGTGGGAAAGAAAAGATAAATAACTGGTGTGAAGAGAAAAAGAAGAGATAGTAGAATGATAGAAGAAGGAAATATGAACAAAGGCAAGCCCAATTCCAGTCGAGAACACTGATGTTGATAATTTTGCACCCAAATGATTAAGTTCTTTTTCAATATTTGCATTTGCAACAGCTACAGTATGTTTGAGTACAGAGAGAAAAGATAAGGAACAAAAAGTTTAAAACATGCAAGGTTAGAGGAATGGACACAGCAAAACTGTGACAAGGGAAAAGAAATTACAGCAAATGAAGGAGCAGAATGACACAGGGTTATCCCTGGATCTCTCTGCCCCACTTTTGATGATGTGTCTCCTGAAACATATTTAATTCATCTGCTGTTTCACTTCCTCTCTGCCATTTTTTTCTCTCCCTGTTTGCTCATCATCTCCCTTTCTTTTCAGTTTTCTTTTCAGCTCCTAGGTTCAGGAAAATGTCTTCAACTGTTTTTTTGTTTTTTTTTCTGTAGCATTTAACTTTCTTTCTGCTTTCATTCTGCCCATTCATCCTCACACACATTGCCAATTACTCTAATTTTTGGATTCGTGTCACTATGACATACAAGAAACTGGAAGAGAAGGCACACGCATAGTAAATTGGGCAGGATAGATGCGCTATTTCACTGTGGAATGAGATTCTGAGTGCAGTCATGTAAACACGCAGTTATAAACACATCAACAAATAAACAAATAGTCAAAAAAATATTTTCTTCTGTTGTCACATATCTTCATATCATTCTCTACAAACCAATACGTGTGAGAACCCATTGCTATGGTAGACAGTGTGCATTAATAGTAAAGTTCTGTCCACATTTTGCATTGTTGTCATGCAGCTCAGCTAGAGTCAAGGTAAGTACATAAGACCTGATGGGGGATTAACAATTAAGCATATGAGGCAAAAAAAAAAAAAAAAAATAGCAAAACAAAACAGAGCAGGTGTGTGTTGCTAAATCAGTGAAAGAAATAAGGCCAAACTAAATCTACATATCCCAGTGTTGTTCTTATCATTACAATAAGCACAACCAAACCCAACTACCCAACCTCACTAAACTGATCTCTGTGTGTCCAGGGATGAAATATTCATCAAACCTCGTCTAGTCTCTGGTGCTTCCGCAAGTGTCTGAATACATGAACAGGACTGATATGCAGCTAAAGAACATGTAAAGACAACAGGTAAAAGCAGCTCCAGAAGTAGCTTGTAGGAATGGATCATAGAGTACATGAGGTTAAGAAGGAACAACCCATAAGAGATAACAGAATGAGGAAAGGGCGTTTATCAATACAGACTTTCATACTTGGAACTTCAAAAGTACGACTCTAAAGTAGAGTAGAGGAAGAGAGGCTGTATTACGGTCATTCTATTACTGGAACATCTTGATGATCTTGATGATGTCCACCAATTGCATTCTGGGATAACTGGCTGTCCCAAGTCCACACAAGTTACCTCCTGATGCCTTCTGCAATAAAACAGGCAAAGCAAGTACACATCCAAATATTTGGACGGTATTTTTTGAGATGCGTATGCTTGTAATGGAAACAGAATTGGGCAGCGAGTGATATGACATTTGACAAACCCATAAGATGAAAAGTACAAGCAAGAATGCATATACACTAGGGTTTGAACAACTGACGTTTTTTTTAAAGTCGACAAATATGTAGTGAAAATCGAGTCGACGTCACATAAAAACACAATGAAAAGTTATGCTTTGCAACAATGAAATCTATATTCTTGACCTGAATACATATTGTTGCATTTCACGCAAATGAAGCTACGGAGTCTTTTCCGCAAGGTAACTGAAGGTGGAACATGGACTACTGTCGGCTGTAACTCACGTCAACACCATAAACAGCGTCAGTCTGACGCTTCTGACATGCAACTCTCGCTCAGCCCAATAAAAAAAAAACAAAAAAACATGCTCAGCAACTACAGCAACAATGTCAACAATGTTGTAATAAAATACAACTTATCAGTACCGTGTGCTGCAGATATGTTTAGCCTATATAAATTGGTGGGGAAAAAAAGTGGTATATCTCGAAGCCATTTCCGTGTATAGCAGCTAAAGGTCTAATAACTTTAGACAATGAAATTCACCATCAAATTGCTGATTTGCAGCCTGTCTTGGAGGCGTGTTGTTATTGTCACGCGATCAGGCGAAGTGATTAACACTGACCATCTTGTGACAATGCAATGTTCCTATAACAAATTAGAGTCCCTTGGTGCAGATGTTACTGCCATTTGATTAGAGCATAGTAGCAGGGAGAGGTCCAGTCAGTTACAGAGGCAAGTGGGACCAGAATTAAGGACAAGAGCACAAATCCAATCACTCGGTGGTAGGCAGAATGAGGAACAAGGACAAATACCCTAGTTTAAATAGTAAGGATGATAGGTAGAGTGAGACATGGAGACCCTAGTCAGGAAATCAAACACAACATAGGCACAGCTGAAATAGCTGTGAAGGAGTTGACGCAATACGGCTGAAAACCAAGGGTATCCTTAACTGACAGTGTTGCTCGTTTATTCTTGTAAATGTTGTACACAACATGTTTCAGAAAGCAACAAACAGAACATAAAAATATTGCTAGGGTATGGAGCTAGCTTTTCTTACCAGTTTGAAAAGACGATGCCATCATTGTTGCTTAACCAATGCTTCAAGCTCACAATCAGTGAGGGATGCTATTGGTATGGTATCCCTAAACCAAATAACAAAAAAAGGATGTCATACCATGAATGACAAAAAAATAATAAAAGTTAGAAGATTCACTGTTATGTACTGTAATCTCCTGATGAGCAATTTGCTTCAATTAATGCAGGGGAGGGGCGGCACAGTGGCGAGGTGGTTAGCACTGATGCCTCACAGCGAGAAGGCCGACTGAGTTTGCATGTTCTCCCTGTGTCTGCGTGGGTTCTCTCCAGGTACTCCGGCTTCCTCCCACCATCCAAAGACATGCTAAATTGGCTGTGAGTGTGAATGGTTGTCTGTCTCTCTGTGTTGGCCCTGCTATAGACTGGCGACCTGTCCAGGGTGTACCCCTGCCTCTCACCGATGATAGCGAACCTTAACAGGATTAAGCGGGTACAGAAGATGAATGAACGAATGAATAATGCAGGGGAGATGATTCACATTTTTGTACCAACACACCGTTTGAGACACCTCTTCGTAGTATGTGACTGCTCAACTACTTACAAAAACAAGTGTAATGAAATGAAAGATGCTCTCATTCCCACTCTTGGCAAATAATTTGACTGAACTTAGGGATAATGTGACCAATGAGGACAATAGACTGTCTGTGAAGAAGTGACCCAGAAAAATGCCACTGTAATTGAATGTATTAGTCAACACAGACATAGGGAGTGAGAAGGGGGCTTTAGCTTGACTGAGTGTGACTGTCATGCTTGAAGGCAGCCTCATTCTGTCTTTATGGTGATTTGGACTGTGAATCCATCCAACAAACACAAATCAGTCTCTTATTAGTCTTAATGAGACCAGTCTGGTATTAGCCATGGAGATATGCAACTGCGAAATCAAGCATAAGGTACTATATACCAAACCAGCATGGCTTGAATATCAACTAATACTTAACCTTCTCAAACTTACATTTATCAATAACTCCACTAAATTATTCAATCCCCTGTCGCTCTCTCTGTCCACATGTCTCTCTCTCTGAGTCTGGTACAATGGCGCCCTGTGGGCTTCCTGTGCTGACAGGAAGAGAGCGGCTTTTCACAGCCGGCCAAGACACACAGCTGAGCGGAAGAAGTGCCCCTTTCTGAGCTTGTCTCTGCCTACTGCACCCCCACCCTCTCCCCATCACTTTCTGGATCAGCCTTCTACTCTCTTTTTTACCCTTCTCTGTCTGGACTATCCTCTCAACTGTCTCCTTTTTCATGCTCAATGAACTTACCCCTACTCACTATCACCATTACTTAATAGCGCTTGTTATGCTCATTGTCATTTGCTACTTCCTATTCTCTACATTAAATCTCCTCCTCTCCCCCAGTCACACACCATACTCTTTCCCCAATTTTCTTCTTTATCTGTCCCTCTAAGGAATCCTCCCTGTAGAATTTCCTGACAGTCTTTTGTGGACCATCATCACATTTTCCAAGAGACATTTTAGCAGCCTCTCCGCTTTCGACCTGTTTATCTCTCACATCTCTTGCATTCCCATCTGCTCTCATCTATGTATGTGTTTACACCCTTGTCCCCTCTGCCTTTTCTGTGTCATTTCCTTCTTCCCTTTGCCCTTATTCACTCCCCTCTCTTATCCTCCGAAACATCTTCCTTTCTTATTCCTATTTTTTATCACTTTATCTTTGCTGTGGATGTTCCTTCATCCCTATTCCATTCTATAAATGTCTGTCTCATAATGTATGTGAAAACATTTTCTGTGAACCTATGTGGCTTCATACAATGAATAGACTATTCGTGTCATACATGTGTGTGATTTAATGATTTTGATTTACAAGCTTGGATGATTTAATTATTCCAGCTTTATACATCCTTCGATCGCCATTAAACACAAGACACTTCACTGACAAGTAAATCTTTTTTTATTTTATTCTTTTCGTATTTGACTCTATCTCCTTGCAACAGTCACTTTATGAGTTATATATTAATATATAATTACCGTAATTTCCGGACTATAAGGCGCACCTACATTTCCAATACAGACTGTTCCATATATAAGCCGCAACGGACTATAAGCCACTGGTGTTGTTTAATTACCGTAAGGGTTTCTTCTACCACAGAGGGGATTGTCGAGACATAAATGACTGCTTGGGAACGCAAAGCGTCCCATTTATTTACATTTGAGAAACACAATAAATCTTTCAATCAATCAATCAATCAATCGATCAAACTTTCACATCTTTGACATTACAAACAGCATTCGTGCAGTGCACAAATAATACAACGGTGCACTCCTAGCGCACTTCCTGCAGTCATAGTACCGTAGTAGTGCAGTATAACAAAAAGCAACCCACTAAACATTAGACGTCTGATTGACGTGCAGATCATGTCTATATTGCGTCCGTCAGTCCATGACCAATTCTGAACGTTTACACAACGTGCAAATTAGGTCTGCTATTCCGACGTCTAACGATGACCCCATTTAGATGTCAATATGCCGTTCAACATTTGATCGTCAGACTATATAACTTTTCTGGAGGTCATATGGACGTCTAAGACAGGTGCAGGAAATTGACAAATGTATTTTTTTTTAATTTAAGATAAATATCAAACTTGTTGTTATCAACATGATTAATCAATATGAATTATTAATAATTTATATTCATATTCATTGTTGATTGTTGATTTGAGATTAAATAAAATATTTATTATTTATTTATTGTACATGATATGTTGTTATTTTACATTTTCGTATTTTTCCTGGTTTATTTAAGGGTCTCTGGACCATAGTTTGTGCAACCAATCCGGTTTGGATAAATTTAACGTAGAAACGACGTCTAGAAGACCACATTTGGACTACAACTGGCTCCTATACGGAGGTGCTGTGGACGTCAGTAACAGACGTTCACTCGACGTCGGGAAAAGACGTCGCCTGGCATCACAGTCTGCACCTTCAGAGGACCAAACTTCGACGTGCAAAAACGACGTTGAAAAGACGTTATTTGAATGTGTCTTTGCGCAATGGGAAAGCTTACAACGCTTGACGAGGCAATGACATTAAATGACTAAATTTAATTCGTTTTTGTATTTTTGGCGTTTTGTATCAAAATAACCAGCCTACTATACCAGAAAACTCAGCCAGATCGATCGCCTTTAACTTAAAAGCAGCTCTCGTACTGCATTTGGGCTCACTTGGTTTGTTTTGCTCTCGTTATCTGGCGCGAACTGTCTGTCTCGCTCTTGCGCTTCCATGATAGTGCGCCTCTGGTGACCGTTAGCTCTAACAATCCATAATTTGTTGTATAAGCCGCAGAGTCCAAAGCCAGTGGCAAAAGTAGCGGTTTATAGTCCGGAAATTACGGTAGTATAGTAGTCTGAAGTATTCTGAATCTGGCTCTGATTCACTGATCTGAGAACAGATAATTGAGACAGACCACGATGACCTTGTCACTGAAGATAAGAAACACTTTGATTTGCCATTAGAAGAAAACGATGTTCGCTGATTACTAATTGTGCATGTAATCCCTGCAATGTCTAAGGGAAGTGACATGTCTTACTCATGCCTTGTTTTTTAAAACAGGAAGTGCACCAATTTTAAAGTGAGTGTGTCCTTAAAACGTTACGCACAGGTACCTTCTGTTACTATTTATGCTTGAAAGTCAATAGGCCCAGCTGGAATCACCCAGCTCTTATGACTGACTACTCTTACTCTACTCTCACTACTGTTTGCTTGATGCTGTGACCTATAAAAAATAAAACCAAAAAAAAAAGCTCCCACTGTTGCAAAAGCAGTGCCAAGTCTGAATGAAGGTGCTTCCTGCTTCTGCAGGTGTGGCAGAGTGTGTGGCCATGCAACAAATTTGTGGCTATTTTGTGGTGACTTTCACTTAACAAAGCTCTGATGTCTGCTCCAATGAGGTCTATGAGCTCACTTAAAAAGCCTAACCTTGTTTATTTCTGAACTTTGTTCCCCCTCCACATGTGTTTGTGACTCTTAATGCTTCTTTGCTCACTTTTTGATTGAAGTCTTCTGCTGCACAGATGTCTTTCTCACCTAGAGAACACCAGTAGCACTGTGAGGGTCATGTTCTTTGACTTCTCCACTGCATTCAACACCATTCAACCATCACCGCTCAAAGGGAAGCTGGAAGGAGCTGGAGTTGACAGTAGCCTGGCTGCATGGACCACCGACTACCTCACCAACAGACCATGTGAGGCTTTGCGACTGTGTGTCTGATGGGGTAGTCTGAAGCACAGGGGCTGGGTACTGTGCTCTCTCCCTTCCTCTTCACCCTGTATACCTCGGACTTCAGACACAGTATAGACAGCTGCCACCTCCAGAAGTTTTCTGATAATACAGCCATTGTCTGCGTGTATCTCAAGGAAACGATCTGGAGTACAGAGAGGTCATCGCCAGCTTTGAAAACTGGTGTGCACTGAACCACTTGCGCATTACAGTTTTTTTCAGTCGCTAACAAACATTTGTCCAATCAGTGGTCACATTTTCAAAACTCTAAACACAATTAGCACAGCATCGGTCTTTTGTGGCCATACCATTCACACATTTCATGTCGTTTTCACACAATATGAACACATTTCCACAATGCTTACATTTTCTAAACAGACCAGCTGTACATTCCAACAAAATTATGGATTGTTTTTGTATTATTTACGAATGTTAACACACAACATCCAACAATAGCAAAAACAATATTCCAAACCTTAGATACAGTA
>JASGAT010355911.1:7941-28175 GCA_030220025.1 Chelon auratus | reverse complement strand
GGCGCTAACAGAATGAAGGGATTCTGGATGCACATTGCCTCCGGCAGATCGTGTCAGTTGCTCAAGAAGAGGAATATTTCTCTCCCTTTGCGGACCAGACAGCGTGAGCTTCCTCGAGGACTGGTGTAGGGTGACTGCCGCGAACCGTGCTTCAAATAATCTCCAATAATATCACCCTGGAAGCCGCAGCGGCAGCTTTAGCATTTAGCCGCCCCCTTTCGCCCCGCTGCCAGTCTCCGGCTCGTGATTGGCCCGGCTGGTGCGCCACACTGCAGCAGCTCTGCTCCTTCGGCTAAAGGGCACCCAGACAAAGACGGAGAGCCGATTATCTGTGTCTCATCCAGAGGCAGCACACGGCAGGCGCCTATTGTACAGCTTCAATGTGATGTTGGAGCCTTTCACAGGAGCCACAAAAGACTCGAGATTATTGAGATCTCCCTGATAGTATTGCAATTGTCACTGATATTAAGATATTGCAGGGAGTGCGAAATATCTGTGCAGCCAACCTGCAAAACAAAGCAACTGTTTTGGAGTTACACTTTACTGCGCTTGATAAGGAACGCCTGATAAGGGGAAAAACAGAGATGAAGCACGCGGACTGATAAGAACTACTTTCTCCACTTCCTTTTTTAAATGTTAGTTGCAATTAGTGAATGCAGCGCAGGATTCGATGCATCCAAACCGCAGACAACGCCACCTGAAACCATCCGGGGAGAGGCCGCCGTCGGAGTCCGACCTTCATGTTAAAGCGGCTGAATAAACTATTCTTGAACTGCTACACCCCCCGCGTTATTGAGTGAAACATGTTTCACACCCAGTTAATTATGTGCAAAGCAGCACTTAAAAGCAGGAACTACAGCGTTTAATTCGGAACTCGGACAATCAGCGCTGCTTTGATGAAAGTGTGTGTTGTTTAATGGTGATTTCAGCCCGGTGTCAGCTCTTTTATCACTCTCTGTGTATCACTTCCTCGGCTGGCACGTGTGATCTATATTAATTACCTTTTATTGTCTCTGTTTTTGAAACTCTTTTCGCTGCTTTCTTCTTATTTTTACTGGCAAAAGCTCTGAGAAGCAGTAAGAGAACAATACAGGGTTAGGCCATTACGCCATCAACGTAGACATTATTTTAAAGCGCCTATGCGACCACTGATGTAATTCCGGGCTTTAAAAACCATTTGTACATTTCCTATTCATTTCAGGTCACTGTCACCGATGTGTTGCAGCTTTGAAATTGGTTCTCTTTCATTGTTCAAAAAAAAAAAAAAAAAAAAATGAAATACAATTACAATAACAGTGCCTAGAGTGACTGAGATAACACGGTTTAGCGACACCGTCATGGCAAAGGGCCATGCTCTCCTTTCGTCACATAAAACGGAAATTATTTCAGCTGGTTTGATCTTCCTCCATTTACATAATATCAGTGCGGCTGAGCAGCACGGGTGGGCACTTATCACTGATACTGCATTGTGTATTATTCTAATAATTAAAGGCAATAGCCACCCGGTAAGCATGCTTCATTTGGCGTGATTGAATGATTGGCACTTTCCGAACTAATACGGTTTTGGGTGAGCACATAGACAAGGTGAAGGGAGTAATGATGTCGGGGTCCACGTCGCAGACTGCGCCCGTGATAGAGTGACTCATTTCCTATTAGAGAGGCCTGATTCCACATGGCTTCCTTCTTGCGTAACGTCCCCGGCCCGCGTCTGTGCCGCTACGCCACTCCGACTGACACCTCTTAACCAAACACACCAAACGGAATAGACATAAACCCTCGCTCCTCATCAGCATTCAGAAGGAAACACGGGCATCACCCTGGCCCTGCTTTTCATGTAGGACAACAAAGACACCATTTGTACGCATCTAAAATGGATGCTTAAGAAGAAATAGGATTGCACATCAGAGCAAATCGTGCCCTGTGAGCTGTAACGGTGATTTGGCTATGGAGGGATCTGAGCTTGCTAGTTTGGTTTGCTGCACGTGACGTAGTTTGTAATTTCAGGTCATTTGAATTACACAGTGCCCTTCATTGTCTCAATACACAAATAGGCCCCGATCTTGTTGACAGCTACACTACACGGTACGATCTTCAATGATAAAAACTATTTTATTTTGCACTTGTATTATGTTCTCTAGGGTTTTACCTTTGTTTTTTCTAATCTAGTAACATTTATATGATACTGTATATTGTTCTATACTGTATATATTTAATAACATTTGCTACAATATGCATATGGCATTTATATATATATATATATGTGTGTGTGTATTTATGTATATATGTGAATGTATTCATGTTCATGTGTGTACATATGTGGGTATACTAACTGCCCATAAAGCATACATCGATCTATATATTAATATTACACTGTTTTTTTATTATATACTACTACTTTAAAATACTAACTTATTTAATACAGTAGTTATAGCTTGTTCCCTACTTTTGGGTCAATTTTGCACTTTTTGCTATTTGCACTTCTGATTAGATGCCAAACTGCATTTTGTTGAATATGTACCTGTACTATATGCAATGATAATAATAAAGTTGTTGTTTTTTTCCTTTATCTAGAAAAGCAACAGTAACTAAATGATGGCATTCACTTGGCAGCAGTTTTTAGAAGTTACTAAGCAGATGAAAATGTTTCATATAAAATGTGCATTATTCAGCTTACACAATACACCCCAGTATGGATCATAGTACTGAAGGGTTCAATCTTGCCTGAGTACAGAAACCTGCTGATGTTATTTCCAGAAACACAATAACTTTGTTGAAAAATGTGGCTTATTGAAAAGGATTTTCCTAAAAACCTGGATATGTGCACTTAAAAGCCCCTGACAAAACCTACCTGGACCTGGCTCATGTAGCGTTTATTTAAAAAATAAAGTACTCTTGAATAAATTACACTAAATTTTGACTTAAGATGGGCTCAGACCACGAGAAATCCTACCTAATTTTGAAATCAAGACGCAATCAAACTTGCATACTCTACTGGATTTCAAAATAACATCACAACACTGATGACAGTATAAATTTGAACAGATCAGTATTCAATTAT
This sequence comes from Chelon auratus, assembly GCA_030220025.1. Taxonomy (NCBI): domain Eukaryota; kingdom Metazoa; phylum Chordata; class Actinopteri; order Mugiliformes; family Mugilidae; genus Chelon; species Chelon auratus. The sequence goes on along the minus strand of JASGAT010355911.1, from coordinate 25,117 downwards.
TGAGCAAGATCAGGTGACATTGTTTGATTAGTGGCAGTAACGCACATGCAAGACACCAAGCAAACCAAATAGGAAGAAGCAGAAGAAAAACTTGCACTGTAACTTCTAATTTATTTATTTATTTATTTTCAGTGTGAAGAAAAATGGCAAATTAGAGTGGATGTGAAAATGCTCCAAGTCTAGACTTTTTCCTCTTGCTGGTTGTTGTGAAAGTAACGATGTAGACTCCCGGATCTCCTAATACGTAACTTACATTAACTGAGGCAATTCCGATTCTTCAAGAGGTTCGGGAGGTTTAGGAGCAGACCAGTAAACCCTCACATTACCAGATAATTTTGGCCGAACCTCCATATTGGGCGAGTCTGAACTGGATCCTCCGCCAACTGCTGGAAAGGGTGAATTTAGGGATCAGCTGGCCCGAAACTCCTCTACTCTGAGCCCAGCGTTAAATGCAAAATCTGCTTTGCTGGGATTGTGTAGTCTTCGTTTGACTGAACAACAAAAAAAAGAGAAACCTACTACTGTATATGAAAAAATAAATCATTTATATGTGAGCCACATTTTTATGCAGACATGTGACTTTGTAAAATATAAACGCTTCATCCAGGTACGGACTGCAAAGCCCAGGCACTGCAATGGTAATAAGGGAAGCAAAATGCCAAGCTAGAAGCAGAACTGGACAGCTGGTAAGGCACAAAAGTACAGAACTTCTAGATTCCAGCGAAAAATTAAATTCACAACCCGATAACAGGCACAAAGACGGATTCAGAGACCCATCTGCCTCTGATGAGGGCCTACAGTGAGATGACACTTGTGTAGCTCTGGTATGGGGTCTAGTGCAAGCTGCTTCCTACACGAAATGAATAAGAGCATTCTTTTGTATCAGTGTTTCCTGTTAGCGTGAGGCGTAAATCTTAAGCTAAGTGTTCAAGATGTAGATCTATAGTACGTGAGCAGGGCTTACCCTCAGCTCTGCTGCCTGCAGTGTACGGCAGCAGGACTACCCCAGATCAGCATTGTGCCGTGTTCTCTGAGGACCTGCCCTGCTTCTACCTCTGAAAATAGCACAATAAGGAGGCCTGCTTGAAATAGTCCTGTATCACATCCCACTATACCTCAGATTTATAAGCCAGGAGGCACGTATGAGCAGCTCCGGCACGGTGAAGGTTCAAATGATGGACAGCGCTGACAGGCGTAATGATGTGTAAATTACAAGCGGGTCCACATCGCAGCGTTCTCCCCGGTGGTGAAAGAGCAAACTCATTTCATAAACACAATGATCGCTAAAATATTCATAACAAACAAGAAAATGGGGTCAGACTCCCTCCTCCTACCAGACCATTACATCTCCTTTGTGCACGTTAATTAAGTCAACAAATGGCTTATAAGATCACAGTGCCACTATACCGCCTATAGGTTCAGCCTTTCACATGTGCTCAGACAAATTAGGGGTTTTGTACAACAAAGACAGGAATTGTAATGGCATGCAGGGAAGACAATTTGTATTGAGGCTGATAGCGCGCAGGGAGCGATGATAAAGTGCTGTAATAAAATACAAACAAAAGCCAGAGAGACAGATGAGACGGGACTTACAGCTCGGAGAGTTGGAGGTGCTTGAAGAGCTGCCATGACAGAGTGGTGAGAGGATTCTTTGACAAGTTTCTGTAGAGGAGGGAAAAACAAAGAGAATGTTAAAATGAATTATTTTCTGTGAATTATTTTAGGTTTCTTGGTTGATGTCGTGTTCTGCTTTTGTAATGTTCCCTCACTTCTAGTTTTGATGCGCTTTAGTTTTCTGAAAACCAACATTTTTTCCCCCCACCTCCTTTTGAGCTGAAATGAAATTTTCATTCTTTTCCGATTTTCTGCTAAGAGTTGAGTTTTCAGAGCCCTTCACATGTTGCACTATTCATTGTGTTTTATTCAATTCTAAATCGATATCACTGGCTTTTATTTTATCTCCACTCAAATAGACTTTTTGGGAATGTATTGCCACGGCCCCTGCCTTTGCGACGTTCTCATTCTTTTTGTTAGTAGTAGTTCTCTGTAGGCAGATGTGCAGCCCCTCATCGGTGATTGGCTAAGGCTCACCACGCCTCTTCTGTGGTTCATCACCTGTAATTGCTCCTGGCTCCTGTCTGCACCTCAGACTGGTTGGTGTGGATCCATGCAGTCAGGGGCAGCACCTTCATCAGGCAACACTATTTAAATGTCGTGCCGTCGTCATCCTGGTTGACTGTGATTTAGAGTGAGCAGTTCACCCTAGTGCCCATGTCTTGAGCTCTGTGTGACTATTTTGGGATCTGTGCTTGTTGTTCTTCGCTGTTTGTGAAGTGATTGTTTAGAACTCTGTGACCTGCCAGTGCTTGTTTCATGGCCTAAGAGCTGGGCCTCACATTTACATATATGCCACTCGTGACAGTAATTTTTTGGATACATTTAAAAAAGGTTGTTGGTTTGGTTTATTTTAGAAAATGACTGTAACTAGTTTCTTTTTTTTTTTAACCACAACATCCTGTCTAGCCTTAGCACTGTGCTTTCTGTTTACACCACTTGATTATTTAAAACAATTAAACCTTCACTTAAACCATTCACATCTGGTTCAGTGTTGCTTCCCTATGAGAGCTGGGTCATTTCTAAAGAATTGAAAACTGAAAGCCCCACTTCACAGACACATTCTGATCCTTAACTAAATCTAAAACCCCATCGTCAGCAATTGCCGCCACAGGCTTTGCACATCTGGATTCAGGCAGTTAATCCCATTCTTCCTCGAAGATCTTCTCAACCCCCATTTGCGCCTGTGAACTGCCCTCCTCAGGTCCCTCCACAGCTGTTCCGCCATGTTTATGTCTCAGCTTCAGACGAGCCACGGTCAGAGACTCGACCTGAAGTCACTCTGCACTGCAGAGCTGCATTAATCTTGCTCTGACTGTCTGTGCTGCTGAGAAGCAGGATGCTGTCACCGCCGTGCTTCACTGCAGGGATGGTATTAGCCAGGTGATGAGCAGTAGTTGGTGTTCAACAGTCAAAAGTCATTGGCGTTTGTCCCATAGTGCTCCGTCTGCAGGCTGATCATATGGGCGCCTTCTCAACGGTGGATAACAGCTGGACTCGTATTTTCATATTTTAGACACATACGTTCAAGTATTTTGATTATTTAAGCAACCACTGTGCACTTTGTGTGTATTTTGGAGTCATGGCAAAAGATCTGAATACCTTTGCAAATTAGACAATTCAGTTTTTTATGTGCAATTTGTCACTATGGGTTGTTGAGAGTTGATTGATCTGGAAATCAGCTTTATACATTTAATTTTCATTGTACAGTGCAATAAACGTGTAACAAAATGAAGGAGTCTGAACACCTTCTGAAGTAAAAGAACAAAAACTACATTTTCACAAAATGAAAAAATAATAAAGAATGGGGTATGCAGGCCTGTATTAATGGCTGACAATAAGGCAAACGGCTATTTAGAAAAATAAATAAATAAAAAGGGAGCAGGCTTGGCTGTGTGGTGCTTGAGGGCTAAGTCAACTCAATAAAAGAAAGTTGACCGCTTTCAAGTCGAATAATTCAATTGACTTAAGGAACCCCTCTGGCGCAGGAAGCCACTAAATTCAATAGCAAACAGGCAGAGATTTACAATTGATTTGACCAGAACTTTGAATCAGTTTAAATATGAACATCAGGCATCAGTATATACATTTATTAAATAATGCAATGTCTCTGCGAGAGCATTAACGTGGCGGTTTTTCCTAAAGCTCAGATCAGACCCTACTGCCAGTCCATGCAGCATCGTGTACGAGCACGTCATGAGAGGAAAATAAAAAGAGGCAGCCTTCTATCTGATCATTTGTTTTCCTTCACGCAGACGGTGGTGGCTTCACCTTGACAGCCGCCCGGTGACTCAAACACAGCTCCCAGTATCTATAAGGACAACAATGTGTCATCTATCCAGTCACGCTAAACGAAACGATACAGGATATGACAAAAGGTACTGTATTTGAATGGAGGTACGGGGATAAATGAAATGCTACACAGCAACAGCAAACATGTTGCATATCGAGATACAGCAAAAATGAACGTTAAATGCGTAAATTATTGTTTCATAAAATCTGGATATTATTTTTAAGTGGGTGCTATGAGAAAAAACAAAAATATTAAAATGTGTAACAATAAACACAAACAACATTTAAATATTATTAAGTATATGACTAAACACCAACTTATTGTATCCTGTTTGAAAATGTTCAAATACCAACTAAATTCATGATCACACACACACACACACAAAAACACACACACAGACACGGCCCATAGTAGGTTAATTTGTATGGAAGACCTATTAGATACTCCTGTAACAAGACGTGTCGCCATAGCAACAGCGAGCTAAGGATGTTGCGGGTCTGTCATATTTCCTGTGTTATCACACATGCAAACACGCACATACACGCACGCACACACACACACACACACACGTTTGCGAATACAAAAAAACCCAAAGAAGTGCGTCTGCATGAACAGAGACACACAATCACACACACACGCACACTAGTTAACCGTTGTCACCTTGAAATGTGTGCTGGTGTGAATGTGCTGGCTGCTCTGAAAACGGGATGTGAGAGAGAGAATATGTAAAGATGCGGCATGAAATTTCACCTCCCAAAGAAAACCTGTGGTCCCAAAGGGATTGTATTATACACTGAAAGAATATATTACAGAGCAGGGGAGAGGGAAAGAGAGTGAGAGAGAGAGAGAGGGAGAGAGTGAAAAGGTGGGCGAGCAAACAGCAGCTCATTAGGTGATGTAGAGCAGGGCCGCTCAACACTCGTGTCAAATCACACACCCCAAAATAGGCACCCATTTAGACCACAGATCTCCAAATAGGCACACGTCAAGTGACTAAACTCTAAATAGACACACGTTAGACTAAAGATCCTCCAATGTGCATACGTTAAACCTCAGAACTCGAAGCAGACATGCGCAGATGGCAATAGACCGTAGGCCTGCAAATAGACATACGCCGGAGCACGGTCGATGCTGATGCTGATTTTATATCCAACAATTAAGCTGGGAATGCTGTCACGGATTCAAAGCTGGCATACGACTGTTTACTACAGAAAAATGGACATGGGAACCCTCAAACTATTAACATGTGATACTGCGGGCCTGTGGACAAATGATGTTCTGCTGGGAAACGTTTGGACCTGGCATTCGCGTGGATGTTACTTAGACATGTACCACCCACCTTGACCAGACCCAAAGGACCCAAAGGACCCAAAGGACCCATATCCATTCTCTGATGAGTCAGTACAGTTTTGGAGGCAAAAGAGAGACCTACACAATATTAGGCAGGTGGTCGTAATGTTGTGCCTGATGCTAGAATTTATGTAGAATTTTGTGAGAATATTAATTTAAGATTAAATTCAGCCTTCTCTTATAATCAGTAAACTTTGCACCTGAACAGTTTGTTTAGCCGTCTTCCTGGTCCGATTATATTATATGAGAGATGCTGTGTATGAGGCAAACCATTTCAAGAATCCTGAATAAAAGTCTCTGCAGAAATGTTTTAATGCTAATAAGATGAACCCCGTCGCAAAATACCACTCACTTGCTTCATAACTGTCAAACAGGGAAAAATATCGACCTACAGACACATTATGTGTTGATAACGCAAGTGTTTTCCCTGTTTCTAGTCTCTAGCTAATTTGAGCTAAGCTAACTGGCCGCATTCAGCTGTATGCCCAACTCTCAGCAAGACGTCTAATAAAGCACTTTCCGTAAATGCCCCTGTTGCTTTCATTTTACAACTCTTCCCTTCACCTTTCGCATGCAGTCCTGATATAATTCGCTGTAATAAAACGCTCATGGAAACACTCAAAATGTAACAGTGTAAAGTAATAAAAAAAAAAAAAAACGTGGCTGATAAATTAGATTTCTAAGAGCAAACTTTATCACCGACTCTGTTTATTCGCACGCCCTTTGTTAATGCGTTGTGCTTGTTCTGCCCGTGCATGCTGATAAGTAAAGACAAGAGGAGAGGAGGAGTGCTGTCTGAGCGCAGAGTGAGACCTCCTTCACATCTCTGGCAGGAAGTGTTCCGTTTTTCAAAGGTCATCCCTCGCGTCTTGACAAGAAATGTCAGCTAAAATTGGATGGTTGGGGGTAAATGAATTAATAAATATATAAACAAATCAGCAAATAAGCCATCAAAGCCGACAGAATGCCAAAAGACAGGAGGTGAGGAGGGCCAAGTGGTGTGGAGAGGAGGGGAGGGGACGAATATTAAATTAAAAAATTAGCGACGTAGAAAATGAATCTATTTATAAAGCAGGCAGCTCTGAAGTATATACTGTACTATATGTATGCGGCAAGTATATATTGCCTGCATCGTTACATATAAACATACACAAATAGACAAGGCCCTGCATCACTGACAACCAAACTGTAATCGAGCCAGCATCAACATGTAGACAACAGCTTTTTAGTCTGAACCACAAATCATCTCCCCTCCTCAGACAACACTCATTTGAATAAGGAATTATAATTATGTGATTCACATGAAATTTTCATTAGGTTGGGGTAAAAAAAAAAAGAAAAAAAAAGAAGCGTTACAGCAGCGCCGGATGTGTCTAGGTGTTAATATTGATGACAGCGCCGGCTCCCCGAGCCAGAGGGCGACGGAGAGAATGCTAAACCAAACCTGGGTGTTTTGCTTCTCTGCAGAGGAGGTGCAACTCCTCCTCCCTCCTTCTTTAATAATTCTGTTTGGCACGGATGCCACTGGGAGGGCTTGGCCACTTGAGAGGGTTGGCTAATTAGTGCGACATTACTGGTAGCTACTGTCTGAGTGTGGGGGAGCGCTGCGGATTGACATTCAGGACCGCGCGGAAGAGAACCAGACAGCCACTGTGTGAGGCGTCACAACAGATCAGCGGCACGGACGCGGGGAAATCTAGTTGTCATCTGTCATGCTGAGGTGGAGCTGCTGATATTTGCTGCAGCAACACCGACTAATTGCATCCTTTTAATTCTTAATTTCTACAGCTTTTTCCCCGAGGTCTTCTTCTTTAACTGCAAATAAAAAAGAAAGAACAAAAAGAATGACACCTAGCTTTAAAATATCATGGGTGTCAGTCTTAAAAGGAAGTTGTTTTTCTTCAGTGCTGAAAAGCTGACATTTTAGAGAAGGGAGGGTGCTCTTGTGCGGCGGCCATGTGCCGTTTATGAAATAATGGTGCATTAGAAAGTAGGAGCACTTTGATCAAGGCCGCGTCTCGTCTCAAGCGTCATAGCAGGATGTTTTGGATTACTTCAAGCATATTTCGCACAAAACATACTGTATTATTGTGTATTGTAAAACCACACATTAGCTCTCGTCCTCTCTGTCTGCACTCCTCATTCACGACTTCCGCCAAGCACCCATAAATGCTCTACCTGGAAACGCTTTCCCTCGAGAGGACGTGAAAAAACCTGTGGCATTCTTTCTCAGAGGCGGCACGTATTATTCTGATATTTCTGCATGTGTTATGTTGATCCCCACATTACACTTCAAAGCTATTCCTGCTTATCACCAAAGGCATTTAAGAAACAAATAGCATTCTTTGTTTGTCGAGGCTGAACTTACTGTAGCCCTGTGGAAGTCCTGCAGCTTGAAGGTTTACCTGTGAAGAGTCCACTCCACAGTGGAAAATACAGTTTTAACATACCAATACGTGTAAGGCGTGCATTAGTCTACACTGATCCAGTCACCTGCATGTCTCCGCCTGACAATGCTCAGAGTATATTTCATGCTTTTCATCCTTCTCCGTGTAACTATGCATCTCATGGTCCATTGGTCTATCCACCTCTGCAGCTTATACACTGCATAAAACCCACCTAAACGCACACTGTGACAGAGTACTGACTGTATGTTGATGTGCATGTTCCACCAGGCAAGCTGTCATATATCCTAGCTCGCTTCAGCCCCAAACTGGGGAAGACACGTGAATTTGACATTACGTTGCATCGGTCAACAATTTATTGTCGAGTAATTTATCACTCCCGACCACAGGAATAATTACAGCCACAACTGCCTACTCAGTGAGTAGATGTGGATCAATAAGTTTCTTATTTAGTTTTCGATCAGAGCAGTAGGAAAATATGTCTTTTATCTGAAAGTAAGATCTGATGCCGCAGACACGGGCCAAAACATGTTGGCTTACCCGTGGCACGGTATTATTACACAGCTTCATTGATACAGCAAAATGTGATGCAGCGACAGGCAGTGATTCATTAGCTCACTCATCACTGGAGATCTTAAGAGATCTTAAACTGTAACTGTTCTCTCAGTTTTCTGCGATGTCCACGCGGATGATTCTTGGATGTTTATTTGTGCTGCACATCAGGAATAACGATAAAGGGAGGCACACCAGGATATATCAATATGCGTTTCATGTCCAGTTTTTGATTCTCATTTTCTCACGTGTTATAGTTGCCTGTGTTCACTTCTCCCACGCCGTCTCTGGAGGCTTTTGGCTTTCTCTTTTGGTTAGTCCCACAGTATGTCTCTGTCTTGCACAAATCATATCATGAAATGTTGTTTAATGATGGTTAACATACTGCCAAGAACAATTAGTTCAATTACCGCTGAGCACTGAAGTCCAAGTGGGGATGTAGTTCACTTACATGCTTTCCCCTCGGTCAATAACGATACTCTCAGGGAGGCTTTAACCTTTGACCCTTCGTTTACATTTAAATGGTAGCTACAACCTCAAAATCTGCTACAAGCCTCCCCCTCATGACTGGTTTTTAAAATTCTAACAGAGGAGTGAAGGTGCACACAAGTTTCTCACGCGTGTGGTAAGTTGCTCTGCTGTTTATCAAGGTTAACTTCTTATATAAAATACATGTTTAGATATATATTTGTTAGAGCCCGATGAATAGGCTGAGAATCAAAGTTTTAAGTTCAAGCAGACAGAAACAAGCTATGAATTATTTGGCCAAACATCTGTGTGAATATCTAGTAGCAGCAGCAGAATTTCTCTAAAGCCTTATGAGGCACATCAGCATGTAGCCTGAATTACTCTACTAATTACTCTAATACTATTTAAACAATTAAACAACAGTACAACTCCCTGCTTATGTCTTGAAGCTTTGTGTATTGTTTATTCTGATTAAAACTACCAGTATGTTGACATGTAAATGTATATCCAATATATACAGTATCTCTTCATGTTTATTCTAATACGATTCTGCCAAATCTTTTCTGTGGGATGAGCTCCCTCTTTTTTTTTTTTTTAAATTATTTTTAAGTGGCTTCAAAGAGCCTTCAAACACATCTCTTTTATTGTATGGACAACCTCTGCAGCCTTAAATAAGTCACTTCAGTAATTAAGACATAAATGCAAAAAATATGGAATATTAATATAAAAATAATCACAAAATGGAGTAAGATTGTTAAACCAGAGGATGCCAATGTAAATTTGGAAATTGGGAACATAATGTCCCCAATATCCAAATTTGAGTTGAGTATACTGTACAGTGTAGTATAAAAGCACTATTGGCAGTTGTCAAAGATGGTTAGTCCAATCAGAACTAATGAAATGAGCTGCTGTGCTACCCAAGAGTTTGCATCACTGATTAAGATTTAATTTTTTTCACATTCCTTTGATCACTTGTCACTTTTGTGTGTTATGATTCCTGTACTAATATGACACGTTGTCAGTTGTCTTTAACCATCAAGTTTCTATGAAGCTATTTGTGTAGCTTCTTTCTGTGAATACATTAGTACACTGGTATAAATATTGTGAACAACAATACCAATGTGCCACCTCACCTCCATCAGTGCCCCAAATCAGGTTTAACCTTACAGAGGACAAGTAAATATTCACTCTTCCTGATTCGTGCACTAAAACAATCCTTGAATATGCCCGGATGATTTCGGCTCAACACTGCAAACTGCAGTGCAGAGTCTGACAGGCTACTTGTCTCATTTGTTTACAGTAATTACCAAAATGTTCGGAAATCAATGAGGTAATGATTTATTAATGCCAAAAAATGGGAGGTAATTAAAAATGGAATTGTTTGCACAAAGTGAAGTTAAGTCTGTCTTTTCACATCCCCCTCCCTAGTTAAACATTCAGCCCATGTAGTGTCAGTCCTTAGACGAGAAGCAGCAGAGTGCAGCGCCAACAACAGTGTAGAGCCCTCGGAGAAGATTTTGGGGGCAAGCTCACAGGTGGAAAACACTCACCTGTCATACTTGGGAAATCTTCAGCTTCTGTCAGTCCTCTTGAGGTCGACTTTAGCTCATATATTTGGGGAGCATCCAGATCTGGATATTTATTTTCTATTTTAGACGCCTTGTCCTAGCATGACACCTTAGACAGGTCTACCACCAATTCACTATAAAAGTACGACAGTTAAGCCTTCATGTAAAAGAATACAGCTGATGTACTGACGGATGTGCTTCTGTGAGACAACACTTGTATAGTATTACTGATAAAGGAAGTGGAATCACCGGGCTTTTAATCTACGTCCTTAGGCGGTTCAATCACTGGAAATACAAAGAGAGAGAGAGTGAGTTCCATAAATTGTGTTAGAGGTACCGTATGGGATTCATTTCATCAAAACAGCCCAGGAGAAACTTCAAACAGCCACCACCACTTCATTAGAACCGAGAATATTATTCACCACAAATCTGGATCAAACATAGGTAAGGCTGGCTCTGGGGGAGAGGGATAAAAATAGTCAATTCTTTAATCTCAGGAAAATCCTCCAGTCATGGTAGATGTGTGCATGTGCCGCAATAATCGCACTGCACAGTTCTTCACATGTGCTTTAAAACCTGTTTATTCCTCCTCCACACCCAACCTGGATAAATAACCTCAGAACTATATATCGAGGTACCACTAAACTCTGTCTTAACAAGCCCAGCGACTTCACAGTGACAACACTGCTGATGACTAGCAGACGTTTACCATCATTTAAGTCAGCGTTTGATAAACAGAAGCACAAAAAATAAAGTGTAACTGTGTTTTGCAAGTATTCGTGGACCAGAGAAATTAGTCCAAATTTGGTCCCAGTCGACTCATAAGTTGGTATCTCATAAGCTCATAAGCTCAGCTGCAGTCAGAATGCTTTAGAAATACTGCAAACAAGGAAAAACTAGCTGGCTCTTTCCAAATGTGTGATTCTGGAAGCAGTCAAGGAAGACTCACTGAACTTATTGTTGTATGAAACATCAACAAAACCAAAATACAGTTACATAAAATTAGGGGTTCTGGTGAGCTGATTGGTTATGTCTGGACAGAACTAGGCTAACTGTTTCCCAATGGTTATAAAGTAGAAAGACGGACGGCGGAACAGCTGCTCAAAAGTGAAGCCAAAGCAAGTAGAGCTCCCCCTGGTGACTGGCTGCAGTATAGGTCATAAGCTCCACACTCATGTTAGTGGAAACGCAAGGATAGTTTCAGTCATTTTAGGTAGTTATTATAATACTGTTGCATGTTCACGTGTCCATTGTTCTCAGAAGTTTCATTTTAGTTAGTTATTTGATGCCATAGAAACAGGAAGTGACATCATAATCACTACAAGTTGCTACATCACTCTTTACATCACTTTCCTACTCTGCAAAGCGGTCCCGTACGACCGTGAGAGTAGGAAAAAATTAATAAATAAATAAGTACAGTGTATAATTTCTTTCCCCTTGGACCTTTCCCATTCCCCTGGTGGAGGTAGAGCAGAGTGCAGTATTAATTAAACAAAAGCGCATCGATATTGGGTCATCGATATCGTGGCTCCACATCGCTCCACTCTTTGACCGTACTGCCCAGACTCTGCCTCCAAAGTCACAAGATGGCGCTGCCCGTATCCCCGGGAAAATAGCACCAGTTTGGCCAATGCAAGGAAGTGGGGACGCATTGTCCATATTTATATACAGTCTATGGTCCTTAGCTAATCAAGTTGGAGGCAGTAGCTTCATCTAATGAACAATACAGTTATAAGAATGACTTTGATCTTCCCCTTTAATTTCCCATGTTTCAACATGAAAAGTTAAGTAATCACCAGGGTCATTTGGATTTATTCACTGGACACCATGAATACAAGTATCCATTTAATGGTGACTGATAAGTTTGTGGCCTAAGAAAAAATGTTACACAGCGCATGGTATTTGCATGTGCAGCTCAACACATTTGGGAGAATATCCCAAAAGCCTTTGCTTTATTTGTGTTTTGGGTCGTTTAAAATGGGAAGTCAGCACTTTCTATGAGAATGGACAATACTATTTTTTCTGCAGTCATCCACTACCTCTGTCTCAAGGGCTTATCACCCAAGGTGGTCCTTAAGGTCATGGCAGCGACACTAGCAGACTCTGCAGCGTCTTACAGCTGAATTCAAGAAGAAGAGGCTTCGTGGTCACAATTTGGATGATGATGATGATGTGATTGCTATTATGGACCACTCTCCGGAAATCAAAGACACGATAAATAAAAGCTACACAACTCTTTCTGGGCCACAAACGCATCAATCGACCCTCGGATTTGTCTTGACTGTTCAATAAAAATCCAAAATGTTCCAATTAAAACATCAGATAATTCAATTCAGTGTGGTTCGTCCTCTATGGTCAGTCGTCTTCTGTACCAAATGTCATGCCAGTCAATAGTTTTTGAGATATTTCAGTCTGAAATACCGCCCCGCTAAGTAGCAAAGGGCAAAAGGTTACCATAACATCTCCTGTGCATGAGGTCTTTCATTAAAAAACGCTATACATTCATTCAGGGAAACATTGCTACCTGAATCATTCAATAATTAAGAAATGAAGAGTGTATTTCCAGCTCACTAACTGCTCCGTAAACAAAGGCCTTATGGTGACTCATAACCTTAATAACAGGCCTTGTATCTGTTACTTTCATTCCAGCAACAGCTGCAAATGACGAGGAATGATTACTTTTAATAAGGGTTTAATCCTGCCTTTTCAGTAGCTTTTTATGAATCCCGCCATCAGCATAATACCACCAACAAATTAGTCTCTCCATAGTGGCATTGTTTGGCAGATTCTAATCTCTAAACAGCAATTTTCCATGCTATTTCTGAATGGGTTCACAGAAAATGGCAGTAAGGTGAATGAAAATGGATGGAGGGAATGAAGAAGAGTATGAAAGAAATTAAGGAAGCCCATTAACCTAGGTTACCACTATGATGGTAAAGAAACGTGTAATATATTCCAGCAATATCATTTTGTGTGCACGTAATTAATGCAAGACAATATTGTGCACAGTCATCCGTCTAAGTTACTGATTGCGAGGGAGAGATGTGAGTCAGTGTTCCAAGACACAAGAGAACGAAGCCTTTAAGCCATGATTTTGATTATTTCTCCAGATAGGGACAGAGTTGTTAATATAGACTGAGTAATGTAATGAAAATTGTCATCACTCTAATGAGACAAGCAGAAACAGAAGAGCCAGTGGGCTGACAGAACCGCCACAGGTAGACTTGAAGCTTTTAGCCGCAGTTCTGATCGCGTTTGTTGATTACGGAGATGAAAAATGCAGCGAGCCTCAGATGAAATGCGACGCAAGGAAAAAAAAAACAAAAAACGTCTTTGTACTGGGAGATAAACAGCAGGAAGAGACGCAGGAGTCTTCTGACGGCAAACCGTGGGCTCAGGGTTCCCATGGAGAAAAGTTTGCTGCTTGTTCAGCTGAAGGTACACATTGCCAACCTGTTCTGGCCTGCTGCTTTATGAAATGCCTCTTGCTGAAATCGATAAAATGTTAGAGTTGATTAAAACACCAATAAAAGACACCCAGGAGTGTTTCTCTCCAGACAATGGTGAGAAACATTTTCGGCTTCTCTTTTGGCCTTGTTTCTCAGAGTGGCTTTCTAGCAAGCAAGCAAGACAACCCAGCATGATTACACTAAATACAATGCATAATTGTTCGCTCTATTGTAAAGCACCAGCCTTATTTTTTTTAAAGAAAGTAGTCACCCACTTGTTCGGATACAGGTATAATAGCAGACTTAAATACTGTGACCAGGTACTTCTAGTCTAGTTTCCATCTTGAAAACAAAGTCCTGAAGGCAAATCGAGGAGAACTGAGGACAACATGGCACCTTTCCCAAAAGCAAACCTCCACACATCCCTTGCTCTGATGATCCAGACAATATCCTGGACTGATCAAGGCATTCTTACAAGATGCACCTAAACCAAATCCACAGCAGCTCTAGAAACCCGACTGGAGCGCAACACAGGGTTGCGGCTGTGCCCATTTGTTCTTGCCATGTCCCAAGGACTGGATTACACATTGCCACAGTTAATTAAAGCATTTCTGCTGAGTCCCAAGCCGTTGTCTGTCTGTGCCACACTGATTGTTTCTTCACCACCAATAACAGACATAATAGCCTTGGGAGCAGCAGGAAAATGGACACAAACCTTTAAAGCACTGAAGGCTTTTGCAATCAAAGTTCTTACCATATAGATGTGCGGCTGGGGAATCCAGCGTCGCTGTCAGAAGCTGTAGGGTGAACTATTATAGAAATCCAAGTCTTCAGTGCAGACCCTGAAGTCCTAATGCACCTCCCCAGGAGGAAAGGCTCAAGAAAATCTAATTATGTTTACTTTAGCCATCAGAGGTTATTGGGTGTGGTCTGAAAGTGTCTCTCAAGCATTTTCCTCACTGGAGTTATGCTGTGTATACACTTTTATTACAAAGTGAAGATCTGGTATCCTATAATGGTGCCCCTCATTAGGCATCTTATGGTTTAAAAGCATGTACAGTTTGCCATGTGGAGTTTGCAATTTTATTAATGCAAAAGAAAAAATTTAAATAAAAGTAGCTACAGCACACTGAGATTGTTATAAGCAACAAGACTAAAGGTATTTGCACTTCTTTTAATCATCAGAAAAGTACTGTTACACACCTTGCACACCGAGTCTGTGATATTTCATTTTTCTATACATTGCAAAAGTTCACAAAAAGAGACACAACAAACATTCTATTGTCAGCCAGTGAAGAGGATTTTGCGACCTCTCACTTTTTCAAAGCTGAAATGGGAAAAATTATAAAATGGATCTATCCGGTCCAAGGGGAAAGAAAATTCCACTTGCTGATAAAGGAGCTGCAGAAGTATCGCAGTTGTTTCCAGGTCTATTTCGGGATGTCAGTCATCCAGCTGGTCTTGATCAGTGGCCAGAACTTTGTACTCAGTTTACCAGAAATAATTTTGGATGACTACATTTGCATGTAATAAAAGGAAAACCCATTACGAAATGTTTTGGGGTTGGTAGCCATATTTACTTTTAAAAATGTGACAGTTTTGGACAATAAATATAGACTTGGTGTGAGATAAGTGCAGCATGCTAACATGCTCGCATGTTGACTGGTACAATTTTTTTTTAATATATATAAATTGGCAGCTCAGGCTGATGAAGACGTATTTGGTCATAAACAAAAAGCACCAGACAAATTTAGACTCTGTCTTGGCACAGAATACACAATTTTAAAACTAAAATGCAAATAAATTATATATTTATATACAGCGTTTCCATGCCCAGTGTTACTGCTGCTAGCACTGGACTTACCTTTATCTGCTTGGTTGCATTATGTTCAGCAATGCATCATAATTTATATAATAATCATGTGTTTTGTATGCAACATCTTAATATGCAAACTGTTGAAGGCATTATAATATTTCACTCTGTAGTGGAGCACAAACATAAAATGTGAGTAATATATGGAAATACCACTGTTATATTCTGTCACTGCTGTATCCAGGACCACAAACTGTTTCCTCTTCTTTGGTAGTGAGCGTGTTCTACACCCAGACACCAATATGCAGCAGCCGGTTACAAATGATCCACTTTTCTGGAGTCTGTCATGTTGAAAAATGTGTCATCTTTTGTAAATTGGACATGAAAGCCTGTGAGGATTACGGTTCGTTTTATGATTTGTTTACATCATCAATAAACTATCCGCAGCTTTATCTGTAGTTATCTTAATGCACTAGAGAAGATTAATGCATGCCTCAGCCACCGAGGCTCGTGCTTCTATCGAGAATGTGATGCCACGCCATGCCAGTGGAACACACTGCCAACATAGCATACTGCCAGCACTCTGTAGTAATGGAGATGCTTTCATTAATTTCAAAGAAAAGCCTGCCTTCTATGGCTGTAGAGTAGCTTAGCCTCACAGTGTGCGTCTCAAGACACTGTTGTGCGTTGGTTACTGTGGAAACCAGGAGAGCAAATGGAGCAAACACTGAGATACACAGCCTTTTAATTAAATGTGTCAATTATAGGAGACAAAACGCTGATTCTGCCCATAAGAGATGGAAAGACGTAATATGAATAGGCTCTTACTCTTCACATAAAGGTTTGTGATGTACACTGCGTGTTTCTTCAATTCAAGGAGAGTGTTCCTATGGTAATGCCATACAGCGTATAAGTGTCTCACCAAGGCATCTGCTCACTGCACAGTTCTTGTGAGATGACCAAAAAAGCTTGTTAACTACATATAACATGCAACAGCTAGGAGAACCGCGACCCAGGATGTCAAGCGAGAAGTATTTTAACAGTCTGATGCATGAAAGGAGGGCTGTCTTCGTTCCTTCCTGCTCATTAAAAAAAAAAGATAAAGAAAAAAAAAGAACCAAATCTGAAGATTACTTTCTCCTTGACGGCACAAAAACACTGGCCTCAAGGACACTCTCCCACTTCCACTGCCCCACTTGCTGAAACAAAACACTGATGCAAATTTATGTAAAATCTATGTGTGCGCAATGAAGATTTACTGTCAAAGCATCTTCATGTGCTGTTATCTCAAAGTGATGGCCTGCCACCCACACTCTGACAGCTACTGCATTCTGTATATCTAACATTGAGATATATGGAGGGAGCAAGGTTAAGACGCTCAGCAAACACTCGGGTTAAAGGTCACATGAAAATGAAAGAAATGAGTAGTGGGATGATGGATTATGCTGCTTTAAAAAAAGAAAGCATAATAAACAGTCAAAATTGAGATAAAGACCTAAGTCCAAGTTTCTGACCTCAGTTTTATGATGTATAAATATATTACACCATAAAAATGTTCCTTAAAAACAAAAAGCTGTAAGCCAAGCTAACATGTTATATTATTCTTAGGCTATGAGATTATAAAATGGAGAGTTCAAGCTCATCAAAAAACACCCCAATAATGT
>JASGAT010355906.1:0-14037 GCA_030220025.1 Chelon auratus | reverse complement strand
CTTAATGCTTGTATTGTCTTCCAAATGACCATGCAAATCTTTGTCCTTCTGTGCCAAAAAGGACCCAGTCTGTTTGACTATTTATGTTTCACCTAATTCTATTTTACACATTGTCAGCCAGCTTTGTTTCAAACTATTAATATATAATGGACACTTCCTTGCAGAATTCAAGGGCAGTAGACCACATTTACATAAAAATATGTGATATAGAAATATTAACTGGTAAATGGCAGTGTCTTTCCCTTGTGAGGAGCATTTAAGACTAGACAGACAACATCAGAAACATGACCTACAGTTTTCTTTCTACAGTTTTGCTGTCATTTAAACATGTATTAATGTTAGCTGATATTTTAGCTACTATTCTCTAGTTATCTGGTGAGTAAGTGAGAACATACGCTGTCCGCCCTGCGATAGAGAAGCTCAAAAAGCCAGAATCTGGACGTCTATCATACTGCAGTATCTTACGGAGATGTACACTGTGCCTTTTCTGCAAACCTTGTGGAAGTGAACTGCATACATCTTCAATGTATATGGTTGCCACGGCAACAGTAATCCATATGTTGTGTTCAGACAACCGGCGAAAAGGCAACTGGCTGAGAGTCTTTTTTTTTTTTCCGATGCGAGTCGGCGACATGAGGGAACGAGCTGACAGCCAAACCTCGCCGCTCTGTGATGGGCGTAATGCGCTGCAAATCCGGGTTGAGCTGGACTCAACTTTTTTTGAGTCAGCCGATCACAGGTGTTTATTTTTACAGTCTCTGTGACAAAAAGGACAGCAGCAGGGGGCTGCGGCTCAGTTGATAAGTGCGGGTTAGCCACAAAACAGAGTGCATGGCCCAGAAATGGAAGGAACTTTGAGCAAGACACTGAACCACCAGTTGAATGTGCATTTATGTGAACGAGTGAATAGATGTGTCATTGTTAAGTATTTTTTACATATATATCCTACAGGTCATACCCCATGTGCATTATAAGTACATGTTATTTTTTAAAAATTTCTTCCTTTCCTTCCTTGGCTTCCAACATGGGTCTGTAAGTTCAATCCTCCATGTGTCCTGTACATATAGCACAATTCTCAATAAAGTTGACTTTGATACTCACTGGAATCAAATTGAGTTAGATGTAAAACCCTAGTCCGGTATCTGTTCTCCCGATGCGAGGTCATACCTTGAAGACGAGGCGGTAAACCTAAAGTAGTGCCAGAAACAGTCATGGCCCGGTGGCAAGTCCTGGACAAGGTGATGGCGTTCTCCTTCTTTTTTGCAGTCCTGCAGGTTTGATTGCACCAGGAACTGATGTCCTCTGGCCCCTTTCCAACGATAAATATGATAACTATGCCAACAAGTGGTCTCATCTCATGATCCATGTCCGTAGACACACACAGAGCCCATGAGTGATGACATTAACTGACAACTGAAATAAAATATCCTCAGTTTGTTGTTCAGTAAAATGAAAAAAAATAATATAATTGCAATGTGACTGTGTATATTACAGTATTTTGGACATCTAATTATTATCTTTTATCAGTATTCATTGGGATTTATATGCCATGGATTTATAGATACAACATATAATTATATACATTTAAATATTTTTTGAATTCGCTCAACCAATCTGAAAGGCTGCAGTGACTGCATTTTCTGGCACAATAAAACACTGTTTACTATGCTTTGGACATTGCTGGGGAAAACAAGTCCAACTAGTAAAATGCAAATCACTCCTAGTGGTGCTCCCAGCGGCCACAATAACGTGAGTGATGTTTTGATTAAATCTTTAATTGGCCATGTATGACAGACATCATTGATTTGTCCGACATCGTGAGGCGATTCATTATTTATATCACCAAATTAATAAAGGCAGCTGTCATTGCATTCCGCTCACCATATCGGAGCCGCGGCCCCTGAACGACGTCCCAGTTGCACTGTACATTTCTGGAGCAGGAAAGACGGCGCCGCGAGTTCCGTAGGGTTCCTGCGGGAGAACCAATACGTGGTGTTCATTATCGGGCGGCTCGACCAAGCCTCCGAGGGGTGCACGGGAGTTGGGGAGAATCGCCAGACATTAATCAAATAACCCTCAGCGGCTTTGGAATAATACATGATAACTAAAAAAAAAAAAAAGGGAGAGAAAGTGGATGCGGATAAGCTGAGAGAGAGTGCTTTGTTCAGTGTGTCCTCTCTGCAGGTTGATAATAATAATCAGAAATAATCTTCAACTCTCAAGGATGTGATAAACATTCTAAATAACTTACAAACACACGCATGGAGGATCATTTGGATAATTATGTTATTAATTAAGATATTTAGCTAGCTTAATTTCGGTTTAATTTAGTGGAAATGAAAGTTTAAGTGGGATAATGAACCTGATGTAAGGCAGTCTGCAAGAGAAAACACACCTCGACTGCTGCAGTTGTCTGACCTGAAACACATTCAGTCCTCTTATGTTTGTCATTTTTTACCTGATGAACAGTTAAAAACATGCCTGAAGTGGCCCCAAAAGAGGACTTTAGAGTCAGCTCAGGACACAGTAAGCAGCAGTAATGTGCTGCATGCCTTGTGGGTACACGTAGTGATCATGATGATGTAGCTGCCAAAATGGGCAAATTCGTGAGTTGCTTGTCTTAATGACTACGAATACAGTAATAAAAAGAACTAATGCGTCATATGCAAAAGTAATTTAAATGTCAAGAAGTATGTCTAAGGCCCGGGTCAGACCCTGCATTAACATCCGTGGCCAGCTTCAAATACAGCTGTGCGTACACCCACAAACCATTAAGGTCGCATTTGATTGATCAAATCTCAGGCGACATTGAGAGGTGGTCTGGGTCACATTTGACCGTCCTGGGTTACTCACCCATATAACTTTGGTGTCATTTGGAGTTGTTCGGATGATGTTTAGATCCAGTGGAGCGCCGAGTACATCCATATAGCGGGCATAACTCCGCAGCGGTCAGTATGTCATTCTACAGACCCCGGATGATGATAACAGGTTACTCCGGACTCAACAGGGAATAGCCCTAGCGTATCATAACAAAATATTGGTGAAATTTACGAGTTTTACGGCAGATAATGCATTATTTAGAGGCTGTGTTTCGGTGCCCCAGTCACTCCCACTATATGGATATCTACATATCATGTAAACGACTCCAAATGACACCAGAGCTTTATGTGTGAGTAAATGACCATTTTTTATGCCAGAAATAAGGTCCAGGTTGTAAAAAACGGTAATTCCCCTATAAGACCACCTACTCAGGAGGAGTACTTTTGCGTAAGTGATGTTTTGGCTCATTCATTCAGAGAACACAAAGGAATAATAACAAAAACATTTAAACAAGAATGAAAAAAAACAGACTTAATATGAGGACACTGTGTGTCATTCTGTCATTTGGTTAATTATTGTTGTGATCATTTTGAATTATAGGGAGCCAAGTGGAGTTACGTTACGCATTTTCTCAACACTCACCGGTGTCTTTGTAGAAGCTTTCAGAGTTCAGTTAGAATCTGAGCTTTCTATAAATGAATAATAACTTAACGCGTGTGATTTCAGTATGTCACAAAGATTTCAAAGCTTTTTCCAAAATATGTATCAGCTCCCCATATCATCATGCACACAAACAGATGTTGTTGATTCTGCTACAGCGGTGGATAGAGATCCATTAGAGACAGCAGCTGCTGGTGGCGCTTGTTGAGACACATTTTAATGCAAAATATGAACATGGGTATTTAATGCTGGCCCCTTGTGTTCAAATTACCCATGTCGGATGTTAAAGCAAGGCCCAAAAGGGGCATAAAATAGTTTAGAACTGTCATTGTGCCACTTAATAAACTGCTTACCTATGTAAATAAGTCCCCACTCCCCTTCCTCCCAATTTCCACATTCCTACTTTGTGCTGTGAATCCCCAGGAAACATAAATAAATTACATATAAAAATATCTTTTTGAGCTAAGCTTTCCATGGTTCTTTTTATTGAGTATAAAATTTAAAATAGTGTTTGTGCCTTCAGGGCCCCCAAAAGCAAAGGCTAGCCCAGATGCCTTTTCAGAAATGTCAGCAGTGGTTTTAAAAGAAAAAAAGAAAAAAAACAGCACATTGTATTATTGACTACGCATTCAAACTCGTGTAGCACCAGTCTGAACCTCTCCAACTACTCGTTCCACCCCAGCATTTTACTGTCCCTGAGGCTGCTTGACTCTTGTTGTTCCCCTCTCTGCAAAACTCCTCAGCGGTTCATTCACTGAAGTGCAGCTAAAGTGTGGTCTCTGATAAAGTGTAGTTGAAAATAATTGGTGTCCATTTATTTTTCTGGGCTCATTCATCTGCACGAACAAGGTTTTGTGTACCACAACAAATTCCAGCCAAGGGTAGGCATTCAAGCTAGAGGAGAATCATCAGTATTTTCAAAATCACTGAAGCACTTTTCATGCACAAATGCTGGTGCCACTTGTGGTAGAACGAAAGCGCCCAGACACGTGCGGCGCTCTGCGGCTGCATGTTAATCACATATAACTTAAAGCTAAGGTAACATCATGTGTTTGATCCAGAGATGGTGAAGAAAAGTCCCGGGTTCTTCAACAAGGTTATACAGAAGGCGAGTTTCCCACAGGTGTGAAGTGAATTCATCTTCCTGGCAGTTTCAAAGGTCCCTGCCTTATTCCTCTCTGTTCGCCGCATAACAGCAGGGTAATCTCGCTCTCCCCTCGCAGAGAGTATGTCAAACATGAAACAGTACCACTCCCAACAATGCTACACCGCACAGTTATTTGATCAGAGCAGCCTTAACTCAAAATGCTGTTGGCTGGATTCGCATGGCTTTGTAGTGCCGACTGTATGAAACCTGAAGAGAAGTAAATGACCAAGTGAGAATATGAAATGAAAAAGGGCCTTGGAAAGGGGGGGCCATGTCGACTCTGGTGCATTCCTGTACACTCCGCTTGCCCATACTTTGCGCCTGTGCATTAATAGTCATTGCATTAAAGGTCGGGAAATTTGGCTTTGATACCCCGTGGCTGATTTCTTTTGGCTGGGTTATCACGGTAATGCTCTTTGACAGAGCTGTAGCATAAGGCTGCCGGATCAAAAGGCATTTTGTTTTCTTTTCATCTCTCATACTCTCGGCCAAGACTCTATCGAGCGAGCGAGGAAGCGAGAGAGAGGGAGAGACAGGCAGAGGGAGACAGAAATAGACAGAAAAAAACAGACCCGATGACGGGAAGGCTGACAGGCAGGTAGTGGAACAGCCTGCAGCCCTGGATTTGGCCCTGTAAATATCTGGGACATTGCTCATCAACACATTAATTTCCCTCCTCATGCTGGAGGAGCCCTTCCATTAGCTCATACATAAGCATTTGGGATAGCGAGTTGCAGATGATTAATTCACTCGCATCAATTGGCCGCCTCTGATGGTACGAGTGTTGCTCTCCTGTGAAGTTCACATTTCTGTCTCATCTTTCATCTCAAAACACTGTACCACGAAGGATGCGGGGTGTAAGTGTAAGTGTGCAGCTGCGCGTGTGTTTGTAGGGTTCCTGCCGGCTCAGTTGGCAAATACACTTAATGTAATGTATGTAACAGCAGTGTTCTTGGTTCCAGTTTGGTCCTATTTTTAACTGGCATACATAGGGGAGAACATAAGACTGTTGTGACAATACTGTACATAGCTGCAGTGCTGCTTCAGTACAGATACAGTGCCATCTTGAGAATAAATTATGAAAAATTACAACATAGATGATATGTTTGTAGTATATATCAGTATTATCTTGAGTTATACACACCTTATGTAACTGGATGGAGGGCTTGCATCTGTGTTCACAGCAGAAACTGCTCCCAGTTGGAGCTGCCCTCTTAGAATTGCCCTTATGTTATCAATTATTTGCGATGTGATTCTGATTCTGCTTCATCAGACCGCGAACTCCGGCCTACACAGGGGTGGTTTGTACCAGATTTGCTCCAAGTGCAGGAGTTTTCAGCGCCCTTGGGTTCACAAAATGTAGCATGAGACGGCCAGGTGGACTGAGTGCAGTACCAGCGGTAATGTGGTGGCATTGCACAGGACAGTGCAGAGCCACAAGACAAAGCCTTTGATACTCCTTCTATTGACGTTCTATGTTTCAGCCATCACCTGTGGTCAAAGGTTTGAGGAATGACAGAAAGGATGACATTTTGAAGTGGCTGAAAAGAGCTGCTTCTTCCATGACATCTCTGAGCTCACTCTAAAGACAATGTGATAGTTCATGGATCTGAAGGGAGCTCTGAAAGGAGACGCAGTTCCTTTTTGCCAAAGAAAGGCCAAGCGAGGTGGTTCGAGCATCTGATCAGCATATCCCAAGACCTCCTAGGCCGCCTCCATTGGAGGCTTTCCAGGCACAGGGAGAGATTATATAAAGACTGGAGAGATCACAGGGTACATGACATCTGGCCCAGGAACGCCTCGGGATTGGAAGGGTCTGGAAAATGTGGGCAAACACATTTTGGACACCTTGCTTAGACTGTGGATGGATAGATGAACGGATAGATCCAGTCTCCACTAGAGGTTAAGGGGTTGACAAGGTGCTGTGGCCGAGCCGAGACCTTTCACTTAAACTAACAGTCTAGTGACAAGCCTGTCTCTAAGCATAATAAATAATAAACTTGAGGTTACCAGCTTATTTTGTAAGATGTAGGAATGTAGCAGTGAAATAAATATGAAGTCAAACCAGAATGGGTCCACAGACAAGCACGGAAAGTGAAATAATTATCAGTCTGTTCATTGTAAGCATCAGCCAGAGTCACTTCCTGGTTCAGCTTTGACCTACTGTGCTTACGTGTGGTTTTCCTGCAAAAACCTTCCAAACCACCAAAATAAGATGCATCTGAATTAGCCATTTATATCTGGTGTAGGCATTACGAAAATATCTTCTTCTGGCTCATACCAACTCTGACTTTAAGTCTTCGTACAGCTGTTTTTCTGGAAATGATTATAATTATTAATAATAAAAACAGTCCTTCTCTATTCGCAGCTTTGTTCTCTGCATTTAACTCGTCCATTTGTGTCCACACAAAAAGTAGCGAGCACAACTGGAGCAGTGGGCTGCCACATGTGCAGCCTGTGGGGAGCAGTTTGGGTGGTTAGCTGTTTGCTCAAGGCACCTCAGCTGTGGACATAGACGTTATGGAGCCAAATGGGCTTCGCTAACCACTTGGCCACAGCTGCCCCCCAAATGAGCTATGGCATCTAATATTTATTTGTGCTAATGTTGGGAATTACCTAGTTGAAAAATTAAGCTGATTAGCAATAAATTGCTAAATAACATTAGCCTGGCATGGCCACACTCAGTTCTTGTCAGAGTCTGGTAACAATTCATTGGGATTTCATTATGGAAAGTCTTTCAACTGATACAGAGAAAATAATCCCTCTGCACACAACTGAATATTCCTACAGCCAATCAGCGCAACAAAGGATGTGTAAAACGGACACGATAGCGGACTCTAAGCAGCTCGCTTCTCCGATGGCAGCCATAGCATTCAGATGACTTGTATGACTACATCGCTGTTACTCTTCTGTCCATAGCCGCATAAATCCTGCCCAAACAGTTTGACTGGTCTGGCAGATCTTTGCTGGATCATAATCCTTCCCAACGGAGGGACTTCAGACCAACTTTCCGCCCCAAAAATGTTGTCAACGGGGAAATTGATCTTGCTTCCAGGCTAAAATGATGTAGCATCCTTCGGGAAAGAGGTGCAAGATGATACCTGGCTTTGCAGACCATTTATTAGCTGATCATATGCTGTGGGTCAGAGCCCACAAGACAACAAGAAAAACTGCTTAGTCCGCCTTGGTAACACTGCTATACGTAAACTAACACTTTATTGTGTTTTAATTTTTTTCCCTCAATGACACAGAGTAACAAACTGCAGTTTGACCTGCAGCTCTGTCCAGGTCTTTACGACCAGGGTACTTAACTATAATACAAGTGCTTTTGTAAGTTGCTTCTGTTTCGGGGGCCTAAAACCCCTCTCCACCTGCTGACCTTCCTGAAAGACCCCATAAGGTTAATCCCCAGGCAAATAATTGAATCTTGACCTGGCTGTTATTATCTCCCTCTAGTCGTTTCACTCTGACCTCATAAAAGCCCCAGGACCTCCCCCTGGTCTACCCACCCCCCTAGACTAATGGACAGACACACATGTGTGCACAAATACTTTCAAGGTTGTACACTGATACCAATAGGGACAGGCGCAAATATGCCTCTTTGTCCATATGTCACACATAACCACCTACAGGCAGATCGAAACCTGGCTGTACGTAGTTACAAGGTGACAACAGCACATGCACACAGACGATCTACTGTACCCTGACACCGCTCCAAGTCCAGGAGGGAGAACTTACCACCCACTGGTAGCGCACCATCGTCTACCAGTGGGTGGTAAGGGCTGTGTCTAAAGCGATCTCACAGACCCGTGACTGCTGAGAGAATGAAATCACACCTGGCACAGACCGCCAACTAGACCTGAAATACACACACACATACACATGCACACTGTCTTATATAAACTGGAAAGTATACTTGAGTAGTCAGAGATTGCTTTGACCACTTGCATCCCAAACGTACATCTTACACACACGCACGCACACACACACACACACACATTAGACGCCATATGCACATGTCTTCTGGTGGTCTTGGTCCTCACGATTTCACGGTCCTCTGGGTTTTGTAATTAATTCGAATTCTCATAACTCCTGAGGGAGAAAGGAAGTGTATGTCTGAGGCCTCCTGAGAGAGATAAATTAAGAGAAGAAACAAGTGCAAATGAAGCGGAGCTCCGGCTTGCACACAACCTCTCTGTACAGCGAACACACAAACACATGCTGCATACATAGCTCCCACTCGAGTCCACACAATTGCTACATGCAGTGACACCATACAGCAATGAAAGCAGGAAGCGGTTTATCTGCGGCAAATGTGTACCTGCATTCTAGGTTTAATAGGAGCTTAAGTGTTTGTTAATTGGGTGTTAGGTCACTATTAGCTTCCACGGCCACTTCAGTGTGGTGCAGTTTCTCTAATGGAAATGCTGAGGATACCACAATCTGTGCCAGCCAAATCCTTCAGTTGCTACTCGTGCCCTTTGAAAGAGGGCACTGGATTAAAGTGATGGCTCAGAATAGCTTTGAATGAGCTGGTGCTGACTTCCTGCTCCAAGGTGTGGTGCAGCTAAAGCTTGCCAGAAAAAGCCTCACCCACACCGTGCGGCTTTACAGAGGAAATTAAAATTGATTCAATTTATTGCAAGTAAGCTACATGCCAGTGGTCATGACCATACGACGTGTGACTCTATCATGAAGTCCTGAGTAAGGATATGAAGAGGTACATGCAGAGAGCCAGATTAGGTTTTTCATCAGTCAAACGGGTTGGCACTACTTGTGGACTTCTTTCATTATTAAATAATTATTCATATTATTATATCATGTATGTAAAGAACTGGTTAATGGAGTAAAACAATATATACATATTTAAACTGAGTATCTAGAGTAGCAGCAGTGATGTTTGTAGAAGTAAAGCCCCTCACATAAACTCTCTAATATTTCTCCAGGAACTGTGAAAGAAGTGGTATTCCT
This sequence comes from Chelon auratus, assembly GCA_030220025.1. NCBI lineage: Eukaryota > Metazoa > Chordata > Actinopteri > Mugiliformes > Mugilidae > Chelon > Chelon auratus. Next base: position 4,439 of record JASGAT010355906.1, on the reverse strand, counting down.
GGCATGAAAACAGTGAGTGAAGTTTACAGAGAATGGAGAACACAGACATCAGTCACTATCTGTCATCTTGTCCTATTCACTGTGCTGTTGTGATGTGCACGTATCGCTGCAAGAGAGTGGGGGCGGCTGCTGTCTCAGCCTGTAGTTTATAAGAATCTGCTAAACTATAGATATGAGGCAGAAAAGGCTAGTAATTAGCCAAAATACAATTTGTTCGAGCTTGTTTGCGATTATTCACATTAACCTGTTATATAAAACATATCATTAGATGGGAGCTCAAGTATTGCTTCTCCACATGCTTAAGAGCAGGTGGTGTGATAAGAGGATCGTGCTGGTGCTTCGCTTGCGGAGGTGTTATCGCCCTCACAGAAACAAGTGTAGTTGCTGTTAACTCGAACAATGTGTTTCCCTTCACCTTGTCTTCACCACGGCGTGCGTTGAAAGACAGGACAGGCTACAGCTGGGCCATACATGCAAACACAAAGTGGTGGAAAACACTGTTTTTTTCCTGTATATTTGACTCCAGAATGAAAGAATGCCCATGAACTGCTTCACATAACGGCAGAGAAAACCCTGTTAATTATTTAAATCGATCGATCAATTTAGAAAACACTGTGTATGTCAAACTAAAGGACACCCAAGTGCCGTAGAGACTCTCAGTAAAGTTTTTTTATTCATGAATATTTTGGTACAATAATTTATTCAACAGTGTGGTCTGAGATTTACTCACCAAATGCAGGATCTACCTGCATTTGGCGCTTGCCGGGTGTTAATTTCAGTAAGTACATACCACCAAACGAGAGGCATCTAACAGTTTCTTTCAGTGTGTCAGTGGAGCCCAGCAGCATAAGACTGATGGAAATGGAAAAGAAAAACACGGGACTACCCAGACTCTTCCTGGTAGTCGATCCAACCAGAGCAGCCAGCCAAGAAAGACCTCAGTCAAGTCTGTCTGACAGAAGTACAGAGCCGCAAAGCAGCCATGGGAGATATTGCTGGAAGGACCACAGTGAGCATGTCATGAATCCAAGCTGTGAGGCAGAACAGCTACAGTGAAGAAACTCCCTGAAGCAGAGGTAAAGCAGCAGCCTGGACTTGGCAAAGAGGCACTTTGAGAAACTCTTGAAGAGAGCAAGAAGCAGACCAGACAGTTCAGATGAAATGGAAGCCGAGCTCCATAAAACAAAGCTCTTTGTCAGGCGGAAACTGGGCACAGCTCATTACCACACTAATAGCACCCCTACCGCGAAGCATGGTGGTGGCAAAGTCGTGCTGTGGAGGGGCTTTTCAGCAGAAGGGACTGGGAGACATGTAAGTATGGAGGGAACAACGAGTGGACCAAAATGAACAAATTTTCTCAGAGAACTTATCTGAGAATGCCAAGAACCGTAGATAGACGGCAGCCTTCTACTTTCAGACAGCCAAATGGGCTCTGGAACGGATTCAGATAAAGGCAGCCAAAGTCTTGCAGAAGCTCAGTACAGGACAGAATTTAAATCCATTGAAAAAATCTGCATAATGACTTGACAATGTGAATGAGTTCCAGCTTCCTACTGGGCGCTGACAAAACTCCAAAATCGTAATGATTCCTGTAAGGAGTATTAAGTTAGGACCCAACGTTCAAGTAAAAGAAATGGCTTCATTCCAGTCAGTCTATCAGTTGGTTGCTCAGCATTTAACTGGCATATCGACTGGTTTGGATTTTGACTGACAGTCACGGACCTGAGGGATTAAAACACACTTTTATTTTCCTTTATAACCACTGGGAGCTTGGCTTAAAAATGTCTCGACAACTATTCGATTCAACTATTTGAAATTTGGTGTCCAGAAGATACAGTAAACCCTATTGCCTTTTCTTTTAGTGCCACCAGCAGGTCATAGTTTTAAGTAATACAGTATCTCGGTTAGTTGACTGGTCAGCTTAGACCACAAAAATACTGGTGTGAAATTTTACTCAAAACATTATTTTTGGTTCTTGCCGATGTGTCTCTACATCAGCTGCATGGTTACCATCAAATTCTGTATAAATGATGAGAGTTTGGAGTGAATGTCACCTGATGACTTAAGCTTAGTTTATAGTGCCATATGTCAACCTTATAATAGTCATTGTGTCATTGTGACAGTAAGTAGGAAAATGTTACATACAGTGCAGTCACAACATTATGACCACTGACAGGAGAAGTAAATAACATTGACCATCTTGTGACAATACAACGTTCTGCTGTTAAACTTTTGGACCTGGCATTCATGTGGATGTTAGACATGTACCACCCACTTAGACCAGACCAGCCTCCCCCACCCCATAGCAATGGCACTCCTTGATGGCAGCAGCCATCCCCAGCAGGATGCAGCCTGAAACAGACACACACACAAAAATGCTTTAGGAACAACATTCTATTACCAGACACCACAGGACACCCTCAGAAGACCCATGTCCATTCTCTAATGAGTCACAACTGTTTTGGAGGCACAAGGGAGACCTACACAATACCAGGAAAGTGGTCATAATGTTATCCAGTTCAGTGCAAATGCAATACCATCTGCCATTTAGTTCACACAATGGCGAGTGTAAGTGAGCTGCTCATGCTGGAGTTGAAGTCAATAAAAGTGGATCAACAAAGAATACATCTGAGTTGATGGTGTGCAGGAGATTAAACAAGAGAGGACTTTCTGTGACTGTTCACCCACTAAGACACATGAACAAGGAAATGCATTTCAGGCCAATGCCAACAACATCAAGGTCTTCTAATGGCCCGCACATTTCTGATGAGTTGCATGTCAGGTCCGGATCTATGGTGTAGAAGTGATTATAAACTAAGCTTTAGCTGACTGTTCTTCTTGTTGACATTTGAACTTCAGAGAGAAACGTCCTGACAGTTGTTGGACGGATGCCACATGGTGCTGACTTTCAAGTTCAATAGTTCAGTTTCTCTATCTTGACAGTTTTTTGTTTTTTTTTTTTACGAACACATTTCAACCTTACTGCAAAATCCGAAAGAGACAATGAGGCTCAGCTCTAAAATCACAAGCCTTGCACCTGTTATTTACTTCAGACATTTTTTTTTTATTTTGACAGTTACACACAGAAACAGAAGCAAAGCAGCAGGGGATAAGTGCTGTGTTTTCCGCCTAAGATCTGGGAAAGAAGATGTCGCATTATGTTGGAAACGCAGTGCACACATTGATTTACGCGCAAATACACACAACGCACACGTGGCACAAACACATATGTATTCATAGGAGAAAAATGTAAGCCGTATAGCGCATAACATTATTCATCATCCCAGAGAAGAAACAAAACCAAATGAGCTCACTGCATTGTCATTTCCATCTCCTCTTCAACCTAATTGCAACAAATGACTTGCTAACCTCTATAAATATTTAAAGAATATTATTTGTTGCAACCTTACAGGGCATCAAATATGAGCAGGGAATTTAATACATACAGCACGTTCACTGAGCTTAAAAAGGCTCTTCAAAGCTGGTTTAGATAGTGTAATGGATGTGTGTCCATGCTGGAGAGCTTGATAGCGACTTTAAAAACAACTGTAGAAGACAGGATACACACACACACACACAAAAAAATCAATATGCAAAGGAAAAGTAGTGAGATTCACGATTCAGAAAAACTAAATTTCAGATTGCGTCAGCATTTGAAGAGTATGAGCATAATGATCAGGCGTAAAAGCTGTTAATTAATTTCTGAATGATCTGACTATAACATAAGGATGTAAACCAATAAAATATACAGTATAAACAAACAGCTTAACATCCAATTTGTTTGCAGTAGTATTTTTTTTCTCTCCAGACAGTGACATAATTAGCTCAAAGGTTCAAAGTCTTGACTAAATAAAATCAAAGCACTCAAACATCATACACCCTCTGCGACAATAAGCAGAGCTCTTTACCATTGCCACTGGGTATCTGATTGAAGCTCCGTAAATCCACAACTCATTTAGAAATCAAAGAAAAGAAATGTTCTTCACAACTTCATATCTCAATTAATAATAATATGAAGTGTAGGAGTGCACGGGCTTCATTCTCGGCTCGTCTGATGTGGTACAAGTGTTGTTGAAGTTTGACACTGGGATGGGAAAACAGTGAGCTGAAGTTAGGGATTGTCACTAAAGTACATGCAAAGTGAGCAAAGGAAATGATCTAATTTTTGCCAGTGGCTTTACTAAGATGTCAAGTCAACTTATTCAACATCTGTAAATAAAAATGTCTAATTCAACCTCAACTTTTAATAAAATCGTATTTAGGACTGTCAAAGGCCCGACCTGTAGTTTGGGAAATCAGGAAGTGATACAGAAACAGGGCAGTGGATGTCGAGTGTAAATGTAGTGGAGACACGGGGAATGGACTGTATCTGACGTCGGTTCAGGGTTAATCACTAAATTCACACCGGGGTGTCGGCCAGAACACCAACTTAAGGCCAG
>JASGAT010355903.1:6497-22616 GCA_030220025.1 Chelon auratus | reverse complement strand
TTTTTTTTTTCCTCCCCTTCACGGCGTTTGTGATGCGCAAATGGATTCCGTCTCCCAGACTTCAGTGGAACTTCTGTTTCCTGCGCGCAAAGGTCAGTTTCAATCGGAAACCGCAGCTTGATCTCCGGGTTAAGCGCTCATTTGCTCTGATTCGGAGTGAGAGGGCTGCCTGTTTTCATAATTCACTGTGGTGGAAACGGCGCAAATGATTTACCGAAGGTGGTTTTTAAGAAGCGGAGTCCGCCAGAGAGCATAGCGCCTCCGGATCCAGAGGTGGAGGAGGGTTCTTGCGTGTGCGTGTGTGACAGAGAGAGTGTGTGGGTTGAAGTGGGGTGGTGGAGGGCCGTCAAAATCCCAAGAGGAGCAGGGGCCCGATATCGACCCTGCAGCAGCATTGTTCAACCTCCAACCTCTGTGAGATGGTCACTGGTCAGTCACTACAGAGACAGCCAGCCAAAACCGAGAGGTTTATGCTGCACACCCTCTCACGACTATCACCAGAAATCTTGAACTTGTTGCTGCTTCCCTTCCCTGTCACCTCCGCACACTCTCAATAAAAGACTCCCTGACTTTTTACCCGGTAAAATATTTGTTGTAAATTCTGCTTTATTGTTTATTTATTGCCTGGGCCGGGCAGAGGGCCAGAAAGAGAGCAGGGGTCGGACCGCAGGCTGCCTCCAGCCGGGCTGTTAAACGTACACACAGGCTATTTATGCTGTGATGGCAGCAGAGGACCGGGCTGATGTAAAGGTCTGCTGAACCATGCGTTTGAAGTAGGAACCAAAACATTTTAAGGTCCGTCTGTGGATCTATCACCCCATTCTTGTGTGTCTGTCTGTGTGTGTGTATGTGTGTGTGTGTGTGTGTGTGTGTGTGTGTGTGTACACTGTGTAATGAGATGGCCTTCTGCCCTTGGATTTAGGCCCAGATGTGACCAGCTCCTCTATCAATAACCTGATCAATTGAAGAGCCGTTAAGCCCCCTGTTTTCTGCGTGCTGTCTGCAGCCGGCCCTTGACTTTAGAGCTCTCCCTCACCGTCACGTTGTCATGCAAAAATGGTGTGTAATCTATTGGACACATTTGGCAAGGGCGTCCTGGGACTGGGTTGATTTAAAAGAGCAAAATTAGTCACATTAAAGCTGCATGAGGCAACTGACATGATTTCATTCATCTCATTTTAAAACTGCTGGAGGAGAAACGTGTTTATGGTGTTTCCAGTAAATGATTGGCTTGTGGCCCTTAAACTCAAAGATGTTGTATCTGGCCTGTGAGAGGCATATGAAATAAACAGTAAAAGCACCAGAGTCTGGGATATCCCGACTTATTGTTCCCAGTATGAGTCAAGTTCATAAGGCTGTGTGGTGTGATGGCACCCACTGGAGTTGGTTTGAAGCCCTGAGTTGCGGCTAGTGCCATCTTTTCTGTTTGGAGACAGGACCGTTTGAAAAATGTATTGAGTTAACACTTTAAGACAGAAGTTAATGGTTTTTGGAACGGGAGTCAGGTGAAGTCGGAGTCAGGGGAGCCAGCATTTATTGCTCTCTTTTTCACGCAGACGTTTGTTTCGGCTCTGCGACTACCTCTGCCGCCACCTGAACAGTGCAACAAAAGCATCTCACGTCATTCCGTCCCTGTACCTTTCACCCAGAGTTGCACATAAAGGTTCAACAGCTGGGAGAGGCTAGGAAAGTGGCTATTGGTTTCTGAACAAGCCAAGAGTGATATTTTTTTGGTTCTATTTCATTTGACCATTTCTGTCTGAGTAATCTTCTTGTAACCTCTCAGACCTTAGGGTTCCTAGGTCAGTGTGTATGTGGAAGGGAGCCCAAACATACATCACTTTGTCCTACTGAACCTCCAAAAGATGCTAAACATTGTAAATGTAGAAAGGGTGGAGTGCAGAACTTCATCGCTCTGGACTGTGGCCGTAGCCTACCCCAAGACCTGCCATGCACTGCCCCAGAAACCTAACTACGTGTCCCGGTTACGCAGAACGCAAGGGCTATGATTGGCCGGACAGGACAAGCACAGAAAGTTGTCCCTTGTTCAGCCTCCTACACACCATCTACTCAGACGTCTTCTCTATGTTCTGCACTGTGGGGATTGCAGTGAAAGTACCTGTCCAACAACACATTCATTAACGTTAGCTCCAACATGGGGTACAGTTGCTGGCACTGGCAAGGCCCCCTACGTCGAAGGCCCTGTTTAGACTGGTATAAACCTAGCTTTGGTGCCATCAGGTTGGCACCTATTATTTCGTGATCTGAACAGCTGCACAAACAATTCTTGCCAAGTGCCATGGATTACACACAAACTATAATCTGTAATCTATTAAAAAGACATTAAAGGTATAAGAGAACAGATGCAGCGTTCTTTAGACACAATGCCGAATCACTGCAGCTGGGAAACGTCTCCATTACAATCCTACCATTCTGACCTTTGCACTCAACCTTTCACAAAATCCCGATACCTCTGAAGTCTCTGGTTCAGTGCCAATCTAATACCACGGCTTTCTTTTTTTCAGATTTAAAAAATAAACATCTGTCTATTATAGTTTTTTGTAACAGGACTTGAGGCTGGATATCGGTACTGGTTCCAAATACTGATCTGGTCTGATCGTTAGTCATACATAACATCTTGAGTTTACCGGATCCTCAGGGACTCAAGTCTAATTAGGTATTGATGTTTCATGTTTGTACAGATGCCGACGAGTGCGCAGAGGGTTCAGACGACTGCCACATTGATGCACTCTGCCAGAACACAGCCAAGTCCTACAACTGCATCTGCAAGCCGGGCTACAAGGGAGATGGCAAGCAGTGCGAGGGTGAGTCCTCTTCCCTGCTTCATCAAACGTCTTCTGGTTCATCCAAGTACAGGTGACTGGATGGGTCTTGATGGTGTGATATATGGTTATGAAAACAGGGCGAAGCAGTGACACCAACAGAGAGGTGGTTGATCAGTCTGTAAATTGAATGAGATTTAAATGGGATAGATGTTGAGATAAAAATGTAACTGCAGTCCTGAGTATAGCCAAATGGATTGTCTCACAGTGTCTCTCCAGGGAAACATTGATAATATTAGGTTGTATATATGAAATGCACCACAACAGTCAAGTAACAGACGATAATTAGACCTTGAGTACAATATCTGCCATAAAGTGAGAGTGAGATAAAGTGAGAAAGTGATTGAGATCGGAAAGTTATGGATAATGGACAACTATCTGGTGTCTGAAGTGTTGTAGAGGCATGGTTGCTCTGATAGTATCTGACAGATCCATTAATCCTACCTCTCCCAGCTCACCATGCTGTAGGGAGAGATATCAGGTGTAAGTGCATGAGTCCATGAAGCGTTTTTCTCTGGCTGGGCCAGGCCCAGAACATCATTCATTCAAACAATCAAAAGTTCTATGTGCATAGGTTTTGTTTCCATGTCAACAAAATCATGACAACATAGCAAAATTGCCAATCAGTATTCACCGTCCGACTGATCCGCTCAGACATATGTGCTTTTCTGTCGTTGTTGTGGTAAGTTCCGTCTCATGCGTCAGCTTAGGGTCAACAGACACGGCAGGGGCGAGCTTCTCCTCCATTTTCTTGGTAACCAGGGAGACGAGTCCTGGCCGAATCATTTGTATCCCTGAAACCTGAAAGTGACAGCGGCCCTCCGCTCAGACCTTGCGTTAACACCCGTTCTGGGCAATCGGACCGGTTTAGGTGTGATCACACTCAGGACGAACTGAGTGATTCGACATTTCTTTGGTAGAAACACTCAGTGAGTCCTGGGTAACATTGGAGACCACCTACTCAACGGGGGTGCTCCTTGCTTAAGCAGAGTTTTGCCCCTTTCATTCAGGAAAATTAACTGATGGCGTGAAATGGACAAAGCATCCTACGTACTGCCTGTTTATTGTGATCTGAGCTTTGTGCAGGTCTCTAAAGTAACTATAACATGAGGGCAAAGATACATTAGTAGCAGCTTAACGCATGTGATTTCAGTGAGTTTGTTCAAAAATAGGTATCATTTCCCCATATCATGATGCACACATAACAAACATAAGCTGTTATATTATTCCACTGTGTTGTTTTATTTGCATATGGAGCACTATACCAAGAACAGATCTCAAGTGTTGGCTGGGGACACATGTGGAGACGCATTTTGATACAAGGTGTGAACACAGGTCCTTAAAGCTGGTCACTTGTGTTTGGATTGCCCAGGTCTGGGTTCGAAAGCATCTTAAGACAATTTGTCTTACACAGTTGACTTTTTTGCTGACACATCTGGACACATGTGAACCAGACCACCTCTAAATGTGGTTAGTGATTGGATCTCTCAAATCCAGGTTCATTGCGTCCTGTGGATATTCACACCTGTCTTTTACGTGACCGGATGGCCCAGTTCGGATGTTATGATCAGGTCTTGACGCAAGGTCGGATTGTTATTGACACTATAAAGCTGAATGGTGTGTCACACTTTAGATAATATTAGGACAGCGGCGAGGGAAGTGAACTCTAGTCATAACTGAGACACACTGTGATGCCAAGCACAGTATGAGCTTCAGCCCATCGTAAACATGTTTAGGCTGATTCTGGATGATCTGGGCAAAAGGACCGGGCCTCTGATGTAACAGCAGGTTAGACAGCTGTTTCACAAACCCCCACTTGCACACACTCCACACCCTCCGTCCTCCCACAGGTTCTCCTAATTAATGGGGAGGAAGTGGACTAATCGAGGGTGTTAGGGTGAGATGGGGGCAGCACCTGGCTGTGCGCTCACACCTCCACTCACTTCTGCCTCAAAGCACACCACAGCTGGAGCCTGCCAACTGCACAGATATGCGTTCCCCTCTGAATCCTTGCGCTCTCTCACACTTTTATTCACACACACGCAGTGTACTCCTCAGATTTCTTTTCTCCCTGTACTGCACGCTCCACTGCTTATAACAGGCCAGATTGCCTTTATATTAATGATGTTACAGTGCAGGTTGCATTTCTGACATTTCCAGGTTTTCGTTTTTGTAGTTCTGGTTGTCAGTCCTCACCTCAAAGTCAAGGTTAGCAGTCAGCCTTGACTCTACTCCATGAAATGACCATCTTCAGTAGATCAGGTTTGAATTTTCATTTCTTATAAGCACCTTAAAAACACCAGTTACCCAGAATGCATCCCCCAGAGCACTTGGCTGAACTTGTTTTGTGGGCGTATACAATTATCATTGATTATATATTATCTTTTTTTATTGCATCCAGAATTTGTTAGATGTAGACTTAGACTTAGATAGACTTTATTGATCACAAGGGAAATAAAACAGGGAAAGGGAAATAAAAAATGGATAAAAATAAAATAAATGAAGTAAAAAATTAAATTAAATGAAATTAGCAAAAAAAATACAAGATTTGAATATGTACAAATCAACAAGAAATAGAATTAGAAGTAAATATAAGTATACATAGGAAGTATGTATGTGTAGGTGGATATAGTTGTTTCTTCCTTGATTTAAATTGTGCTTAAATCCAAGAATAACACACACATTTCCTTGTTTTTTCGGCTGCATGTGCACAAACTCTGACGCTCCTGCGTCAGCGCTCGTGTAGTTAAGTTACTACTGCACCCCAGGTGATGTTGGGGTTTATTTGCAGACAGAGCGTGAATCTGAGATCGGATCTGGAGGCGCTTTTGGAGACGCATGTTTAATGCCTAAGACACTTCAGTAAAAGTAAGACAAACTCGTCCACTGGCAATTGAAAAGGAGACAATGGAGGATCCATTATTTTTAGCAGGTTTACCAGTGTTCAAAAAGCTAGCATACAGTGTACTCTATGTACTCATTTTGGTGTAAAAGGGTGGAAGTTACACAGCACTAAACATACTGCACGTCAAACTGATTATACCACAGTAATTCATGCACGCTATCAAGTTGAAAATGTTTTTGTTCCTGTTCTCCTGAATTTGCCTTAGTTCTAAAAATACAGCTGTTGGGATTGTTACAGTCTAAACTGAGGCTTCACCTTCTGTTTCAACTGTAGAGGAAGCCGGGTGAGCACAGTAAACCCTAGGAGCATGATTGAAGATTGTTATACAAGGCCCCATCTGTTAATTACAATAGGTTTTCAGGATAAAAACAACTTCTGATGTTGATCTTCTTTCCAACCAGCAGTGGTGCACTGGTATTTCACAATGACGCTATTCTTTTGGCCGAAGTGGCCCTTTTGATATGCACGATTATTGACTGCGAAAAATAAAGTCCCTCTACTCGTTTCGCCATGTTCAGTGTGATTTATTGCACTGTGCGTATAGACAGTCTGAATGAGGTGTCCTGACTCACCGTAGTCCTCTAAGCAGAGTGAGGGTTTGGGCTTTTCGGGAATATTATCGTCTTTCCCTAAAGTTGCTGTCTAAACAGGCCTGTCCGGCCAGCCGCTTTTTATTACCTCAGCTCACTCTGCTATGCATGTAAATCAGTGTGTGTGTGTTTGTGGAAGATGCACAATCATGATATCAGCTTTAATACAGTTCTTCATCCAGCATTAAGTCAGCTCAACACGCTTCACAACACACTCTCCTCCCTTTGCCTTGTGACTGGATGGTCGGAGCTCCGTCGAACTCTCCCCGCTGCGATGAGGTAACAGCTCATGACAGGGACACCAAATGAAGACAGATGGTGGATGGGAGTTGACCCCTGACCCCGGTGATTAGATATAGGCGCTGTAATTGGCCGGTTGTGTTTTCCATCAACAGGCATTACTGGCCACTTTGCCGGCCAGCGCCATTAGCCGCTTTGCTATTCCTGGAAGCACCTGGAAGCAGCAGAGCCTCTGCGCTCGCTCTCTGCATCCCCCAGGTCCTCCCTGCTTCTTTATCATCAGCATCACTCCATATCAGCAAACAATCCTTCAACAGTCTAGCACAACATGCAGTAGATCATGAGGCACACAGCTGAGGCTTTGTCACTGACTTATTATTCCCCAGTTTTCAGAAGAGTGTTGACCAAGAAATTCATGATCTGTCCACACTGTTATCTTTCATTTGTCAGCTTATCAGAGTTTTCCGGGTACAGAGCGCTAGTATTTATTCAAAGACCTCCAGATGCACTCATGTACTCCAGATGCATCCTCTAATAGTGGTTGTGTGTTTTTTTCTAAATGAATGAGGCAAAACTCTGCTGACGCAGGAGCACCCCTGCTGAGTACAGGCAGTCTTTAACACATTCTCTCTACCAATGGAACCAGACCGCCTCCATAGACCGCCTCCATATATTGTATATCTCAAATGCAATCTCAAAGCAACCTGATCAGATGGCCCAGATCGGATCTTGATGCAAGGTAAATGGTAACTGGTCTTGTTTTTATATAGCGTTTTTCTACCTATTGGTACTCAAAGCGCTTTACAGTCACATCTGCCCATTCCCTCACACAAGCACACACACGTTCACACACCAGTGCCACGCACTGGGAGCAACTGGGGGTTCGGTGTCTTGCTCATGGACACTTCGGCATGTGGCACATTCTGGTGATCGAACCCCTAACCCTCTGGTTTGTGGACAACCCGCTCTACCTACTGAGCCGCCCGAAGGTCTGGACAGGCCTTTAACCGTTACACAAATAGAGTCGCTGTGTCACGTCACAGTTCAGTTATCGGCTGAGTGGCATGAAATATTTCACAGCGCAACAACACAAAAGATTCAAACACAGAAGTTTTATCCGGAGTGAGCGCAGGCAAAGCAACAAAGCAACTGCTTTTGACATCCTCTTTATCTTCTTGGAAACAGTGTCGTCATATAGCGACCGGCGTTCTGAGCAAGTCCGCTTCACTTCTGGGAAGTGACACCACAGCAAAGAGACCTGAAAGCAACCACGCAAAGCAATTTTGTTTTTCACACTCAAAATAAATGTTAAATGCATTAGCTCAGGCCCAGACTGTAGACTGAAACCATCTGTGTGATGAAAAGTTCAATTAGATATTGGGATTTGGTTCATTTGGAATCAGCGTCCATGTGAGGCAACGACATGGGATGGAAGCTCCACTGACCAATGGAAAGAACCTGCTGTGTCAGTCTCCGTGCTACTTTTCCACACTACAAATGATCACCCTGCCAGGAGCCTGGCTACCTGGGAGCTCAGCACGATCACATCCCAGCCACAGCAAAGATTATCCCCCAGACCGGAGACCATGGGTGTTTCCTTTCTTATCTCTTATCTTCTGAGTTCTCCTCCCATCAGTAGTCACAGGAGTCCTTTTCTCAAGTGAATGCGCTTCTCTGAAGCTGCTCACCACTGAAATCAGATCTGGTGATCATGAACGCTGCCCTCTCTGTAGACTTTTCCACAAGCTGATACTGCCGGCTTGTTATGGAAAAATGTGAACTTTTATCCCTGTGCTGTCAAATGAAGAGTATGTGGGAGGAGCTGTGTATCACTCAAGCCTGCTTTGCTACACATGTGTGTGTGTGTCCGGAACACCGCCAGAGTTGTCTCCTTGTTTATAGAGAGATCAAGCGAAACTGAAAGCCGCTGTCAATAGTGGAGTATTGTGCACTTGTTTACTGTGCTGAGAGTTAAAAATTCAAAAGATTATGATAAGATGAATCTCTGGAAATCAAAGAGACTTTGCTGTGTTTTCGGAGTTCAGGGCAGACGGAGCTTTGGGAGATTAGCGATGGCATTCCTGCTGCAGAAAAAAAACAAAAAAAACATCTTATCAACAATATGAAATGTCAAGTCTTTAAATCTCAAACTGTCTGTGTGAAATGCAGGTTATTTTTCCTTATTTCAATGGCATGTGTGCTTGAAAGAACAGAAGGTAATGGGATTCCTTTTTAAATGTCAAATAGCCTCATAATAGTTCATATTTTAATTATTCCTGGTGCAAAAGGGTGAGACTCAGGGCCCGCACAGACCTTGCATAAACATCCGACCTGGGAAATCCAGTTGCAGGTGGCCATGTGTTTCTTAAAATGCATCCCCACATGCGCCCCCCATACAGAGCTTGAGATCAGTTTCGCACTCTGTATGCGAAGACACCGACATCATCATTTAGAGAGCATACAATATTGTATACAGCCGCTATGTCTAATGAATCACTACCGCTGGATCAGAACCAAGAACAGTTGTTTGTTGGGTTTTTGCCGTGGCTGGGGAAATGACACATATTTTGGAACAAGCTGCGTCTCTCATGTCTCAGTTTTGTGCTCTGTAAGCAAGTCAATACTGATGTCATCTGGGGTTGCAGTAGAATACTATAGCTGGTGTCTCTAATGAATCCCCACTGCTGTATCAGAACCATGAACAATCATTTTTTGTCTTGGGGTCATGAGATTTATATATTGGAACTGAAACTGTAAACAGTTATTTTAGAGACATTTTCTTCTGAGTGAATGAGGTAAAACTCATTCTCTCGCGCAAGAACACTGCTGAGTTGCGTGAACCCATGATGCATTGTGCGTTCACACTACCAAAGGAATGCGGTCAAATGCGTTTGGTCTGAGATCAGATCACTCAAATGCATCCTCAATGCGTCCTGGGTGTGTTCACACCTGCGCTTTAAGCTTGCCACTTGTGATTGGACGGCCCGGGACGGATGTTAATTTAAGGTGTGAACGGGGGCCTCAGTTATAGGTTCAGTGGGCTGTTAACAAGCACATTTCTTTCATTGTGTTCTTGTCCAAGAATTGAGTGATCTGGCTGGTTGCCACAGAGCTGTCAGTGGCCTGCAAAAGCCCCCTGTGTTTACTCAGCAATTGTCACCTACAGGCTAATTGATTGGTCCTCATCACGGCTGCCCGTAGCTCTGAAGGGAAGGATTTTCTCTCTCTTATTATGTGTTTTAACACAAAAGGCTTAGCCATCCCTATTCTCACGAACACATCTTTGTGATTGTGTCGGTCGGCTCAAGATTTTATCTGTATGCCAAAGCAGCCAGTTAAGTATGAAGGTAAAAGAGAATATTGCATTTAATACTTTTAATGTATCCTATTAGTCAGCTCTTATACAATTTCCTATTCAGGACCTTTATTCTATACACCGACCAAGCATAACATTATGACCACCTGCCTATTATTGTTTAGGTGCCTCCAGTGTCACTCATCAGAGAATGGAAATAGGTCATCTGAAGGTGTCCTGAATGTTGTTAGTGGGAGCCTTTGGGTCCTATGGGTTGAGAGGAGGGGCCTCTGTGGATCATCCCACAGATACGTGATCAGTTTGGGATCTAGTGAATTCGGAGGCCAGGTCAACACCTTGTGCTGTTCTTCATGTTTTTGAGTTGTTCCTAAACTGTTTTTGTTTGTGTACCTGTGTCAGGCTGCATCCTGTTGGGGATGGCTGCTGCCATCAAGGAGTGTCATTAGTATGGGGTGGGGGTGTCTGGTCTAGTCTAAGTAACATCCACATGAATGCCAGGTCTGAAAGTTTCCCAGCAGAAGATTGTATTGCACACACAACCTGAACCTACCGGAGAGAATGCAACATATCTGGGAGAGCCCGTTCACGAGACCGCTGGAAGGAGGTCCAGGTTATACATATAGTTTACGTTGCATCCATACACCCGTTTTATAAAGGGCTTTTATGATTTTATATGACAGAACACGTTAAGAGGTGGCGTGCCCTTAAGACTCGCCAACAGGGGGATTTGTTGGATATTAAAGGGTTATGTGAGGGCAAAAACAGAAAGAAGCGCTCTTCTTCTATCATATCATAAATGGGGTTGTTTACCACTTTGCTGCAGCTTTGCTCACGAGATAGGATGCGCCACACCATCTAATGTTTCACCTTGTAGAAACCAGTTAGAGCCGGTCTCGGCTACACATGGAAAACCACTGATACATGAAAGGCAGTGCTCCTCCTGTTGTCTTCTGGCGGAGCCCAGATAGAACAAAACTTCTGTGTATGCTTCGTCCGGGGCTTCTCCTTTTCTACCCATAAGGTAGTTCAGCTGAAGTCTCAGCACTGACTCTGAACCTATTCTCTGCGTGCTAAATAAACTGTCAGTTGGAGAGAAGTTGGCGAGTAGTCTATTCATAATGGGACTAACCTTTCCAACAGGTATAAAGATCCTGAGCTGAAGGAGAGGAAAAGTTCATCCTTCGACAAGATGGTCGATGTTATTTACTTCTCCTGCTAGTGGTTTTAATGTTGTGACAGATCAGTGTATATAGCACATGGATGACCAGCAGCAAATTAGGCAGGATTGGTCAAAATGTTTTGACTCACTGGTGAACAAATCAGTGCTCCGCAGCCATGAATGCCGTGTTGACCTTTGTGTTTGAGTTTCACAACAGGTTTGAATGCTGAGTAGTTTAGATTTTATCCAACAAAGTTTGTCCAATGTTATTTAGTCACTAGGCAGTGGGCTAGTGGTTAGGGAAGCAGTTTTAGGACCGTGAGATTTCATCCCCTCTATGTCCATGGCTGAGGTGCCTTGAGCAAGCACCTAGTAAACAAAAAACAAAAACCCAAACTGCTCCCAAGGTGCCTTGCACGACTCTCCACTGCCCTAAGCGCGCTCACATGGATTCATATTTGCTTGGCAAATAAAGCTGATTTGATTAGATTAGATTTTATTTTTTATTTGAATGTCACATATCCCTTTCCCCGCCTAACTTTTCATGTGCTTTTGTTTGCATTGATTTGAAAGTACGACCTTCCGGGGGGTTGAGGCTCAATTCTTCCCGCTGCTCTTCCCTCACTGCGCACCGCAGTGACGAACACCTGACCTGCTTTACAGAGGCAGGGAGAGAGGCAGGGAGAGAGAAAGGGCATCTCATGGGAAGAATGGATGGCAAGGGAGACGGCGCAGGTGGGAGGGCGAGAGGGAGAAGCGGCAGACTATTACTAGGCCATTGTCTGCCTGGCGTCTGCACCTCCGTCATCAGTCAGCCGCTCTCCTCACTGGCTACCTACAGACACAGAAGCATAACTCAGTTCACACTCACAGAAATGCATCCCACCCAGCACAGATTCCTTCCGTGCACCTCCCTCCCTCCCTCTCCTGCCTCTCTGTCTGCTTCTACAATGCTCACACTCAGTGGAGCAGGTCAGAGTCTCGGGTTTATATATATAGATACAATTACCTCATGGCAGCATCTCCAACATGGCTTGCTTGTTTTTGGCGGATAGGGACTGGTAGTGCTCGTTGGAAAAGCTCCTACTCTCTGCAGCTTGGTGCTGACTTCCACGCGTCCGTACTGGAGACGTGTTAGGTGTTTTGGGGTATGAGCAGAGATTTTCATAAAACATGTTTCTCCAAGACACACACACTAAATGTTAGAGATTCAAACCCATGTGAAAAAAAGACATCAAAATGAGTGGCTTCGCCTTGATAACCAGGCAGCTGCCTTGCGGCTTGTTCTTAAATCGCAGCCGGCCACACTCTCAGCCACAGTAATGGAATGTGACATGCTCTGGTTTAAAAAAAATAAAAATATTTAGATTGTTTCTGGTCTGGTTCTGTCATCCAGCCTTATGAATAAGCACACATGGTTGTTATTTGGACATGATTGAGTGGAAATGATTGCTGAAGCCTGTTAACTCCTTTTATCTGCGCTCAGAGATTCATTAAAGACTCCTGTTTTTTCTGCGCCTTTGTTAATATGTTTTAATGTGGCTGTCAGTCAGACGTCAACCACAGTCATCCGCCGTGTAATGTAGTCACTTGATCGAGTGCAGATGTTTGGGTGGCCGCACTTTATGTGGATGCTTGCCGGGCCTTTACTGTAATTCATCCGTGACTCTCTGATTTTTTTTTTTTTTCTCACAAGTGGGAAGCATAACTTTAAAACTAGTTGACATACCTGCAACCTTAAACCAGAGGCGGTTCAGGCAGGGCTGTGGCCCTTCCTGTCTGTGTCACATGGGTTCACCGCTGAACTCTGGTTCTGAGTCTTGAGTCATTCATTTACAGAAGTAAACATATTTTCACAAGTGTTTTGCCCGATAGTTGCCAAATTATTTTATGAATGTCCAAAAACAACGCAGCCACACGAAATGTGTGCTTCTGTTTTTTCCTAAACAATTTCCACATTAACATTATTCATGTATCTTATTTAAAACCAGTCTGATCTTGTTACTAGACTAGTGGTAACCAAGCAATGTTAAAATTTCAAATTTTGAGCGTTCATTTCATAATGTATGAGAGATTTTTTTTTTTTGTAATATTATAATTTGTCTGAAGTGATATTCCCAGCTGACTAAAGCATGGTTTATGCCTGTATGGGACATAGACGCTGTAACCTACGTACGTAGCCTATGCCAGTGCGAGCCATTTATACTTGTATGCTTGTCAGTCTGGCTAGCTCTGTAAAAACACCACCCAAACACTAGTTGGCGCTGTGTCTTTTTTGCTAGTCGGGTTAATTCTTGTTTCTACTTCCTGCTTCACTTTCAACAATGGCGACTGAAACTTTCGCCAAAATTTCACCGAACTTTTGTCAAAATTTCACTGAAAACAATCAATTCGAAAATTGCGGAGATGGGGAAGCAGACAGAAATACTCAAGGTGCACGTCAGGCTACGCCGTTAGGGTCTGTGTTGGGTCTGGGCTGTCGCTGTAGCTACGGAGGCAAGCTGATGCAGAAGCATAAACCGCACATCAACCTTAAGTTACCTGGTCGTTAACTGTTCACCAACAGCTACCAATCACTGGTGTTCTAACAACCTACATTAATGGTAAAGAGTCTTGAATTCATATAGTGCTTTTCTATCTATTGGTACTCAAAGTGCTTTACAGTCACAATGATACATCTACCCATTTGTTCACATAACCACACACAAATATACGTGCCAGCGCCAAGCATAGGGAGCAACTCAGGGTTGAGTGTCTTGCTCAGGATCACCTCAGCATGTGGCATGTACCGGGAATCAAACCACTAACCCCCTGGCGGACAAACCTAATAACTGAGCCTCAGCTGACATGGGATGGCCAAAGTTACCATAATACATGACTTCTTATGTCATATGCTGCCTTTATATGGAGTTGCGCGTATCTACCCTGTTCATGAGAAAAGCAAACATGAAGGCCCTCTCTTATTCATAACCTTGTAAGTGGAAAATTTTATGGTCTGAGTTAACGAGCTGTGTTTACAGACTGATGCTTCCACTTGAAGACCAAGCATGTACTAAACTTCCCACATCGTATTTGTAATCTCACGATTGCCCAATTTGGGCAATGAACCACATAGCTGGTTATCACAGAAGGCATTTTGACTTGTTACAGCCACAGAAACGGGATCGTGTTCAAATCTTGTTTTCCGTGATAATGACAAGTGTCCACATGAACACCTCTTGTGGTATTCACTACCTTGTAACTGGAATTTTTTGATAAGGTGAGAGTTTGCTGACATTTTCGGAAACGGTGGAAGTGGATGGTGAAGTCTCATTGTATATTTCAACTCAATTATATACACTGATCAGACAAAACATTATGACCACCTTCCTAACGTCTCCCTTGTGCCTCCAAAACAGTTGTGACTCATCAGAGAATGGACATGGGCCTTCTGAGGGTGTCCTGTGGTGTCTGGCAACAGAATATTATTAATGGGGGCCTTTGGGTCCTATGGGTTGAGGGGAGGGGCCTCTGTGGATCATCCCACAGGTCCAGTCCATTATTCCAGTCCAGTCCATTTTAGGATTCATTTTAAAATTTTATTACTAATTTTACTTAATGGCTGGGCAGCATCGTACCTGTCAGAACTAGCACCACGATCAACAGACCAGCTGCTACCGGACCTCCCTAGATCCAGGCTCAGAGACAGGAGCGATAGAGCCCCCAAACTCCGGAACAGCCTACCCTTTCACCTCAAAGCTGCTCAGAGTTTGGAGCATTTTAAATCTATGTTGAAAGCCCACTTTTTCTCGCTGGCCTTCAGTCCAAGTTGAGCAGAATATCTTGGAATTTAATTTTTAATTTTTATGCAAACGCAGTTTTTTTGACTGTTTTACTTTTGTTTTATTTCATGTGTTTTTGCCTATTTTAGCTCATAATTATTTCTTTTATGTTAATGGGGATTGTTGATTTATTTATATTTGTCCTGCTTGTACAGCACTTTGGCTCAACTGAGGCTGTTTTTAAATGTGACTTGACTTGAATATTAACATCTTCCATAGCTCTAGTTTGATCTCCATCCACTCCTGAGACCAGTGTCTTAGGCGCTGAATGCAGCTTGTTGCTGTAATAGCTGTATGCTACCATACGGTGGGGTCAATCAGTTCCTTCTTGTTGAAAAAGACTGGAAGAAGGTTTGATTGAAATAGTGAGACTGAATTATAGACTTAAAATTCCGTAAAACCAGAACTATGAGCAATCAGAGGCTAAAGACCTTGGTAAAGCTGTAATGCTAGATAATAATTCTGTTTTTGTGAGTTAGCAATGCCATTTTAGAGAAGTTGTAAAGGACCAGTGCGGGGACTTTGCACATTTTATGGTGCAAATTTAAATCATCTATATTTGCTCATCATCCCGGCACCCTTCCCCATACATCACCACTCTGCTTTATACTTGTTTACTGTTGTTCTTATCCAGGGTCATTATTATAATGCTTCCCTCATCAAAGTGCAGCTGGTAGTACTACTTACTGGAAATGAATCTGGTGTCGTTTTAAAGTGCATAAGAAATATGTGCGGGCAACAGTTTCAGTGCAAAGAGACACACAGTGCACCAAGTAACCACGCTGGGAAAAATAGCATTAAGTTAGGCTTCCCTTGAACTTAGTGTCCACCTCATATATCAGGAAATACAGTAAATTATATAACCATCATATTGCAATTGAGGTTTATTTTATTTTATTTTATTTTATTTTATTTTATTTTATTTTATTTTATTTTTATTTCCCTTATTTAGGTTGCTTCTGTACTAGAGAGAAAAGTTGCCGGAGTCAAATTCCTTGTATGTGTACATACTTGGCCATTAAAGCTGATTCTGATTCTTCTGATTCAATTGCAGTGTCCATTCCTTATTTAGTACACTGCATCACTATTTTAAGGAAGAAAACAGCATTATTAGTCCTGTAACAGGGCATAACATATTGGATTTAGCTCAGGTAAACCTGCAGTCACCCTGCACTAAGTGAAAGTGATATCTCCTGCTCTTCCTTTTTCATTTGCTCCTTTCAGTATGTCTGTGCAGCTGGGGGG
>JASGAT010355902.1:8844-26095 GCA_030220025.1 Chelon auratus | reverse complement strand
AAAAAAAAAAAATCTTCAAAGTTGTGGGCATGTTCTGTAAATTAAATGATGCAAATCCTCAAACAATCCATGTTAATTCCGGGTTGTGAGGCAACAAAACACGAAAAATGCCAAGGGGGGTGAATACTTTTGCAAGGCACTGTGTATATATACACTACAGAAGAGTCTATTAAGATTCCTTCAGTTTATTTATTTTTTTAGCTTGTTATTTTTAGTATGTTAAAAGTCAGAGTTAGCAGGGTTTTAAAAATGTTGTAGCTAATCCTATCAGCATATAATTTATAAACAAAAGCTAATCCACTGTTTGTACCGTGGAGATGCTGAACACCCCTCCACCCACTGTCATAACAGCAGCAGAAAATAAAAATAAAGCCAGACACTTTTCTCCTTGTTTTATCCCATTATTAGTCGCTCACTTTGCTTACGCCACTGCGTATTGTGGTTTCCCGTGTAGCCCAGGGCTTGTCAAACATGTTTATAATCTAATTAGCGGCTACTCTGTGAGGACAGACAGCTAGCCGTGTTAGCATGCTAATCTCCATGGCACCCGGCGGGCCTACAATAAGATCCTAACGGTAACATCGCAAACCAACGCCCGAGCTTTCCTGCTTTGTGTTCCCTCAATGAAAGGCGAAAGCGACACCGTTATGAATGCGTAATAACATACCTGACGCCAGACGTTAGATTTACGTAGACAGGCGACAAAAAAATCCAGTTTCAAAGACGTAAATTCTGAGAAGAGATGATGCAGGGGTGAAACTGATGATGCTGGAAGAGACAATAATTTGGTCCGCTTCCCTCTTCTTCTTCTACGGTTGGCCACAGAACACGTTCAAGTAGAGCATCATCGCCCCCTGCAGGCGGACTCACGCGTTACTTCTGTTACATGTTACATAAGTGATAGACACTTATGTGCCCTTTCTTTAGGGCAATGAATGCATTGTAATATGAGTCATCTCCACTAAACCTTAGCTTCATGAAGGTTATGGTATTCAGCATTTGTTTAAAATAAATGAGACACACGTTGATTCAACTGTGTTTTCATTTTGGAGGTGGTTTGTAGTACTGTTGAATTGCAATGTGGTTATTATTACTGATGTATACACACGTGTCAGCATTTTAACATTAACTGGATTTTATTAAATGATAAATACTGTTAAATACTACTAAATACAGGGGGGAAAATAATCAAAAGCAATGAAGCACATTTCTTTTTTTTTGTTTTCAAACCTATGCAACACAAACAAATAAAAAATAACACATTTTTTATTCTTTTTTTATAGTTTATATTCCATTTAAAAGTTTATTGTGCACTGCCCTTACACACTTTTAATATAGTACGATAAAAGCACAGTGTGGATGGTCATTTGCAAAAACAGTGAACATGAAAGCATTGTTCATTTGTCTGCCCTATAAATTGTGATGATTTACATCATTTGACTTGACTATGACAGTCTTGCTTTGGTCTGTTTTTCTTATTTAATTATGCACGTAAGGTATAAGCACTTAGTTTTTAGTCAGATTCGGGAGCTGGATCAGCGTAACGAAGGGGGTCATAAAGGTCAAGCTTGAAATCATAAGGGTCAAAGTAAGGGTTGAGGGATTTCTGATCGACTGGTGCTGCAGGAACGCTTTCCTCAGCTTTCACTACTTCCTCTTCGACTTTCTCTTCTGCAGGAGCCTCTGCTGCTGTTGTTTCCTGAACAGGGCGGGGAGGGTGGTCGATGAGGCAGTCAGGATCCCAGTATGGGTCACAGTCATACTCCATTTTTTTGGGAGTGACAGCAGGTGGAGGTGGCTCAACCTTTTTTGGAGCAGGAGGGGCTGCGGGAGGTTTGGACAGAGCGGCAGCCTTTATCTCCTCCTCTGTTTTGGGCCTGCAGGCGGGGTTAAATCGTGGGTCACACAGCACAGGAACAGCCCCTGTTGGCAGGTAGACAATTTGAGGTTTGCACAGCGGGTCTTTGGGGTTACACAGATAGATCTTTGGAGCGTTCGCCAGAGGGTCTGGTGTAGGAGCAGGGGTGGTGGGAGGTGGAGGAGGTTGGGTGGTAGTAGTTGGTGCTGCAGTGGTGGTCAGCACACCCATGGCATTTTGGTAACTGGATGCATCAGGGCCGTAGGTCAGCTCCAAGTGACGCATCTGCTGGTACAGCATCCTGATCCTGTCAATCTCATAGAGCTGATGGAGAAACCCAGAGAGACATAAGAATGGAAATGAAACATTTTATCCGGATCGCACATGTACAAAGATGAAATCCTCAACTTACCCCTTCAATGTGTCCAATGCTGTTGTAGTAGCGGTAGTAAGACTGAAAATCAGGGTTGCCTCTGTACCACTTTGGGTCAATGTTCCTCTTTGGTCGAGAATTAGTCAAGAAGTCATGTGCGTGAGCAGAGTCAATGCTGAAGGAATTTCCTGTGGAAAGATGTGCACGCACTTAGATTTAAACTGAGAAGAGATCAGATGATTCTTCTTCTTCTTGCATGTGACTTTTTTAGGATGCAGGGCTTTGCATTCCTAGCTTGACATCTCAAATATTAAAACATTTAAATATGTGTAAAATTCACCCAGTCATAGTAAAATTTTTAAATATGTTTAACAACTGAAAAGTGTCCTAGTCAGATTACAGTCTGCAAAAAGATAGATTAAATACCTCCAGGATTCTTTATTTTCACCAGAGATGTTGCTTCTAGCAAACCTAGAGTGAGACAGAGGACATATTAGACACATGCTTCAAACTACATAAGACTGTTTTCTCTAAAAGAATTGAGCACACAGCACAAACAAAGAGCATTTTTCTAGTTTGATGTGTTCAGTGTTAAAACCATGTCTACCGATGAGTACAGTGTTTCACATGCAGCTAATGGCAGGGTGTTGATGCTTTGATGAAGGTCAGGTGATAAACTTTTTCATGCGTTTTAAGTAGACAAACCTGGCATTAATAGCAGGTAGCAAAGCGCCCTCATCAGGGACACTTGGGAGATCATCCTGGACGTCTGCAGTTGCAATATCACACACATAAATTAGTTCCATAGTACCTTGTGTCATGCATCAGTGCTTTTATTCATACTTGTGCATAAAACACTGAAAACACAAAGTCAATCAGAAAAAGTACATGCAGACATATCGCCTGCCAGTAAAACTGCTATAAAATGCTGGTAGCAACTTGCAGTATATTTTAATTTTCCTGTGACACGTACTGGGATATGATTCTAGTTACTCCACGTTAGCAGTCTTAACTCCTCAATCAACCTTTTGCCGGAAATTTGTAGATCACATTTTAAACAACAAAATCTGAGGTGCAAGCTTTTTTTCTGCATGAATGAATAGAAATTAAAACTAAATTCTTTTAAACTGTTCTACTTTAAAACTTGGCAAAGAGTGACAAGAGAAAACTGAACCTGCTCACCTGCTGTTGCATCTCCCCAGACCCGGTCTAAGCCGCTGCTCAACAAAACTGTTCATAAGTAAGTACGCTACCAATAACGGGGTTCTTCGATTGGCCAGCGAACTGCGAGCGGGCCCAACTCCACCCCTCATGCATTTTCTCTTGAGACGTGGAAGAGCTCATTAGTCCACTGAGCATGAACCAGCAGTAAAAGACCAACTTCAAACAAGATGTGACTCCTCGTAAAGCCACAAGAGACAAGTCCTGTAACAGCAGGGCACCCACTGGGTGCACAAGCACACAGTTTCGTGGCTATTGCTGTTGGGCTCATAGTCCTGAGTGAAGTAATCAAGATTCATTAAAAAAATTCTTATACGTTTTTCAGAAATAAATCACTTCCAATCATAGATTTTCCAGTTACAGGCCAACTATGTAAAATATGGTGGCAGGCTCCGTGCTACTATAGACTTATTCTTGACAAAACATGCCCGGCAGGTAAAAATTAGCCCTCTGCCTCAAAACAGCTGGATATATCCTTTTAACTTCAGTCTTGGCCAGTCAGAAAATAGAGGGGGAGCCGAGTCAACTGCTGTTTCCGACCCCAAGAAATATGCAGGAATTATGGGCTAACTTGTCCACCCGGTCGATGTAACACATCCTGGGAAACGTTGTTTGGAGAACTTGAAATAGTTTGGATAAATGTCAGGAAAATACAATTATCATAAATACTTATGTTATTCACTTGGTTGTACACTCTGTGCACGGTCCATTTCTTGCCACAACTGAACAAGAAAACTGAAAATACAACAAAACGCATACATACAGTTTGGAGGCTCCTCTTCTACTGTTTACTAGCTCTACTCACTAATGTAGGATCACATAGCAAACAAGTGATCTGGAGCATGGAATGGCTTTCCTTGTAAAATCAACGCAAATTTGTGACACTTTGAACAAGCTACATTAATGATTTGCTAGTAAATTGTAAAAAATGCACAAATTACAGAACAGCAGGTTGTACACATGGCAGTCCGACCTATAGTGCACTAAAGGCCAACCAGGTATTTTTTTTTTTAATGTGGTTCCATTCATTGCACTTTTTTGACCTCTCTAATCTTCAGGTTACTCAGCGCTTGTCAATATTTTTCATTTCAGCGGCGAAGCAAATTCTACCCTTCACACCAGCAGGTAAGGCTGCAATCAAAGAGCGCGAGGAGGAGACAGCATGTCTGAGGGGTTCTGCCAGGTGGCTAATGGCGAGCATCGTACTGTAATTGCTCTGCGCTCATGACAAAAATGGAAGGGTGAGGGTACCTTTTACTCTTAAATGATATACATTTATTTCACCTGAACAGTGAGACAAACAGCCCGAAAAAATAAATCTGTCTGTTTTGCAGAAGGTCTCAGTTGAAAAAAAAAGAAAAATGTTTAACATCAAATGCCCTCAGGAATCTGAACTTTTTCAGACTTCTTCAAGTAACACGTGTACTTGTTTAAGGTAGTAGCAATATTCTACATAGAGATAGATACAGAGCAACATTTTAGTCATCCAAATCAAAAATTTAAAAGGAATCTAAAACAGTGTCTTAGTGAACGTAGTATATGTTTTATTGAGAAAATTAAGATATTAGATATTACTCCATCAAAGCGAAAGACTGATTAAACGTTAGAAAGATGGCTCTGCAGGTTCTATCTCAAGTCAGACTTAAAATGCAGAATGTGAAATAGTTGAAAAACTGCAGTGTAGAGCAGCACTGGTTACACAACTTTAACACCACCTTCAGGGTATCAATTATCAGAATGTGTGCCCCTCTGATCTTCAAGTAAAATGACACCTTGTCCTGGAGCTCCCTGCAGGACACAAGATGATCAGCTAAAGTTATGTACGCCACAGGACATCTGTGTTATCCTTCAGCAAAAATGTGCTCTTTTACTCTGGAAGCAACCTGGTTTTGATTCCGCTACATAAATCCCTCAGATTACCACACTCATCATGTAATGTCGCATGTGTTTGGATGGAACCTCTCTCTTTTCTGCAATAGATGGGAATCTGCAAACGACCCACACAGTCTACCTCTGCTCAGCCCACATAGAAACTACAAAAAGATGATGGTCCATGAGTGGACAAGATCTAGATGCGACAGCAAGACTGTGTACAGTATGAACTATCAAATTACCTCATATCAGCTGATTATATTACCACAGCTGGAACTAAGCTGGTCCTGCACAAATCTGGGCATACGCCGGATGGAACCTTTATGAAACCAAGCCACATGTCAGCCACAATCTAATCACAAGTTAGAGTAGCTTCATCAAGTATTTAGTCATATTCCATTTTACACCTGTAACATTTTTACAGTTGAGCCTGTATAATGTCATATTAGTTGAAAATGACATCTTGAATTTGGCTAGTTATATATAAATAGACTAGAACTGACTACAAAGTGCTGTAAAATAATGGTCATAATAACAGATCGTTGTCGTTACACTTCAGTAGGTAGGTTAGCGCTACTTGGAAAAACAAATGGACTCCGAAACGCAGTAAATCCCTCTTCATGACTGTTATAATATTCAGTTTACGTTGAAACGGTGTCACAAAGTTGGCAATTCAACAGTATGATTATTTTGGAGGATATAGTTTGTGGTGCTGTTAAACAGAATTAAACACAAAGTGTTTCCATTATTTAGAGTAGCTCTCTGATGTTAATGGTGTACCATACAACAGTGCTACAAACTCCAAAATCAAAATACGGTTCAATCAACATATCTCAGTTTTTTTAAACAAATGCTGAATACCATTATCTTCATGAAACTAAGGTTTAGTTATATTTAGTTATAGTAGTGCATATGTTTTCACCAATGTACCTAATGAACTGATTTTAGTTGGACATTATTTATTTCCATACACAGTGTTTCCACTAGGTGGCAGCACCACACACACCCGGAAATACCTGACTCGATATGTCAGTTCCTGTAAGGATATCGAAGTTTTGTAGTTCCTGTGTTGTTGACCTGTCAGCGTTGTAGTGCAAGCTGTCACTGCTGCTAATTTGTCTGCCCTGCTGGTGGTTGCAGTTTTAATCCACCGACACAGCAAGTACCGGGGCGTGGGGCGCACGGGATTAATTGTGCTCACTGTGGTTTGCGGTGTCAGCTAACCGGCGAGCTAACGGCTAAAGTTAGCTAACAAGCCACCCAACTTGACAGCTAGCTTGCTAGCTAGCGTTCGACGGTAGCTAGCGGCATTAGCTAGCTTTCTGGCAGTTAGCTGGGTAGCCTGTTGGCAGCGCGAGGGTAGGAAGCCGCCCACTACTGCAAAGCAGCATTCCGGACAAAATATTGAACGGTAAGTGATCAGAAACGTAACTATCTAACGTCAGCTAACATTGCGGCTAGGAGCCGCTGGTGTGTTGATTTCTAAGTCTTTTTGCCGGAGGTGAAAGCGTCCAGACAGCCAGGGTTTTCACGGCTGAGCTGTATAACCAGTGTCACTAGTACTACCACTCTGTCAGCTGTTCGGGTCTCTAGTTCTACTTCTGTCATTAGTCAAAGCTGAATGCGGACTTAGGTTGACTTTTGGTATGTCTTTGTCTGTAACCTCACCGTGACATGTCCAAACAGGGGAGAAAGCAGACATTGGGAACATTGTGTGAAATGCAGTTGAAGCCTGTGGTTCAAAGTGTGGTCGGGGGACCATCATAGGGCCAGGACAGGAACCCAGTGGCCAGTTAACAATGTGGACATTTAATTCATCCAGTTAACTTTGCGTTTAAAGCAACAGTAAACACAACAGCTACAAACTACAATTTGTTTTAGGTATTTTTGGGGGTGAAATAAGTTTTTTAATTAAGCTGTCAGTTAATGGAAAACGATTTGGTAGCAGTGTTAATCATTTTAAAATCAGAGAGAGAAGCTCTTTGAAAATGTCCTCTAGGCTTTCTAAAATTGTAATGGTCATTTTTCATTTTATGATGAAGTAATTGACAGGGATCAGCAATGAACTATTGGTTTATCACTTAATAGTGGTGGTCATCTTATTAAATTATGCGTGACTCTGTGACTGGGGTTTTTTCAGAGTCCTTGTCTTACTTAATAAGGTTACAGGGTTTGTCTTGAACCTCTGTTGCAAAGCATGCAGTCAGACAAGGGTTGGCGTTGTCCTTGTGTTGCTTTCTTATTATAGCAGACAGTTTCAGTGATGATGACATGTGCTGCTCATGTAAATCTCATCTGACCGTTCGTCTACGTGAGCCCCGCAGGGCTCCCCAGTCTTACTGCTCAGCTGCTGCCAAGGCTAAGAGGCAGGGGGCCATCTGAGCGAGTGGCCAATGTTGGATCGGGTAGCTGTCACCACCTGGGACCTGCAGTGACATGTCCTTTTCTCAGTGCCCTGAGTCACACTTTCATAACGGACACAGCAGCAGAAATCCAGCCAAGCCTTATTATGACTCAATAGGAAGCTGAAAAGTTTATAGACGTTTCAAAATAGTAAACCCTGTCTTTAATGACCTGTGGCTTCATATTAGGTGGCGTAATGGAATGTGTGAAACGGGGCAGGGCCTTAACCCACAATAGGAACCCTTGTAGCAGGACGTCAAAGCTAGTTTGTCATATTTCGCTGAATTTTGATACATAGCCAGGGTGTCGGATTCATTTTTTTTTTTTAGAAAATGTAATTTGATGTTGAAATGAAAAGACTATCTTGTGCTATTCCTGTTCTACCAGGAGACACATAACATTTATACCCTGCATCAAGATATTGGTCCCTGAACTTAGACTCTTCTTATTTGTTTTCTTGTGTATGGTGATTACTCATTTATAGCATTTTTTAGACTGTAAAAGTAATATATTTTGGGTTCTGGGACTTCTTTTATGTATGATAAACATCAACAGACTAAGCAGTCAATAGCATAGTTAGTTATTTGGAGACTTCATAGTTATAATATTGGGATTGAGCTGGCTGGCGTGTTCTTTGCATCTTTCATTTTGGCAAGAACAGATGTTTTCATTTCTTAATATTTTCCTCTACATATACCAGCTTGTGCAGTCAGGATGTGGGAAGACATCCAGCTGGCTGTCATGTGCATAACAACATCAGCTGATACTTCCACTTGTGTCATCCCTGCTGGTGAAACAGGACTGGGTGTCCTGTTGCCAAATAATTTAACGTTAACACGATCTCGCTCACCCCCTACCTTTGGGATAAATAGATGACCAGCCGTCAGAAGTGAACGCTGGATATACTTTATTTTCTGTATGTTTATTGTTATATGTCGGAACAGGTGGTGTTTGCTTCATTTTCCGTTGACCTTTTTTATGTGTGCGTAAGCCTGTTACTGGGTCAAAGTTAACTCGGCATATGACATCTGCCATAACGCCACAGCTGTCTGGATTTACCGTCTGTCTGTACTCTATGCTATGCTGTGAGTATGCTGCAGTTATGTAACACACAGTTCAAGTCCAGAATGAAGCCAGGTGGGGCAGGGTAAGGCTGATTGTATCCCTGTGTGTGTTCACTCATTAACCACATTAAAACTGAGCAAAACTGTCGATGTGTGTAAAAGTATGGTGTGTTTTAGTATCATTTCTTTTGGCCTTTAATCCAGATGGAGGCCCAAAGCTCAAGTGGGCTGCTGTTGTCCAGGAAGAGAAGAAGAGATGGCTCCAACGGGGAGACGGAAGAGGGAGAAAGACTTGGAAAAATCCCCAGATGTACTGTGGTGAGTCAGCTGTGTGTTGTGTACAGATTCCCCACAATCGCAAAGACCACTAAGCAACTTCTAAATTTTAGCTGATGAGTGCTTAAAAAAATGTCATGTGTTCAACCACATGAGCATCACCCTTGATTTCCACACCAGTGTATTCGGTAAGAGTCGAGTATTAGCTGGTTACCTCTAGTAAATTGCAATAATTGTTTGTTTGGAGTGTGTCTGTGATCAGTGCAAATCAGCCATGAGACATGAAGAGATGAAACTTCACTGCAAATTACCATTACCATAATTCTCCAAACACAGAGGTCCTGCAGTAGGTCCTGTAATAATTTACCAAGTATTTTGGGTGTGTTTCCCTCAGAGACTTTTGTTTCCTGAACAGCGTTTCTCTGCCTCTCTGAACATCCGCAATTATGAATTAAAGTTTGGAAAACAGTTTGGATGTAGCTGCACAGCACTGAGATCCATTCACTGAGTATTTGCCTCTCACATGCTGCGGAGAGGAAACGGAAAGTAGCAGAGCCTTGACATTACATGCAGTAATGTTTGCTCATCTCGTGCGAATGCGCCACATCATGCAACACAGATGTAGGAGGGTCATTTCTGATTTAAATCCCGCGCAAATAGCACTTTAATGAAATATGATGCTACATTTTTCAGCCCGAAGTTAAAGTGCTTCAGTAGGGTTTTCATTGATAGAAAACTTTATTCATCGCTAATATTCTGCTAATTGGCGTCCTTTAGGGGCTGAAGCACCCTGCCCCTTTCGCAGATGAGCTGGTGCCAGCGGATGGTAACCCCTATGAAAGAGTCACCATGGACGAGGCCAAGAGGGGAACACCACGTGAGTCTGAATCTTTAAATCTCTCTGCAGATGTGTCTGTCTTTAACAGTTTCTCTGTCTCTGATTATTCTCAGCCTCATACACCTATGTGTATGAGAACATTCCTCAAATATCAGTAAATTGCGCCTCAGTCCGTGTCAGTCCATACATATGGACGAACAAGGGTAATTTTAGATGAATTCTATGCGGAAGAAATCTTTCACGTCTCGTGTCGCCTCTCTCCATCTAGCTGACAGACCGGTGCGAGTCTATGCAGATGGCATCTTTGACGTTTTCCACTCAGGTCACGCCAGAGCTCTCATGCAGGCTAAATGCCTCTTCCCAAATACACACCTCATTGTCGGAGGTAAGCCTGCTACTCCTGACGGTTTTTCTTACAAAAAGACAAACACAGACCAGAGTGTTGTTGCCATTTAATTTTTTGATAATAATTTCTGTTAATGTTCCTTCCCAGTGTGCAGCGATGACCTGACCCACAAATACAAGGGCTTCACAGTCATGAATGAGGACGAGCGGTACGATGCTGTCAGACACTGCCGCTACGTGGATGAAGTGGTGCGAAACGCTCCCTGGACATTATCACCAGAGTTCCTTGCAAGACATCGCGTGAGTGGATGACACAGAGAAACTCTTGAGAAACCTCTGTTCGGTTATTGAGACCTTGTGTTGAGAAACAAACTGTTGTCAGGTTTTTAGGGGAAATAAAATGAGTTATTTGCCGCCCATCATACCTGATCCTTTGTAACCATCTCCCTGCTGTGTTTTTCTTTTTTTTTTGTGTCTATTTTTGTACAATTTGTAGATCTGAATCTACTGTGTTGATGTATATTGTAATGACCTCTCCAGATTGACTTTGTGGCCCATGACGACATCCCATACTCCTCAGCGGGCAGTGATGACGTGTACAAGCACATTAAAGACGCTGGTGAGTGCCGCAGTAACAATGAGTGGTTGTGTGGTACGCAGCTAAATGACAGGATACAGTTTGGTGTTTACAGCTGCTTCCTGTGCATTTGTAGTTGTGTGTAACATGCTTGTGCGTGGGGGGGATTTACGTTACTAACCACAAAGACTATCATTGTCTATTTATGGTCGCCGTGGGGAGTTTAGGGAAGCTGTTTGGTCCAAAACACTAATAATAATCGGCCACATTTGTTATTAGGTAACAAATTCTGAGTAACAGAATCCTTCTTGTAATACATAAAAAACTACTAGTTGAAAATAATCTAGAAACCATAATAAATCAGGCCTTTGTGGCAAATCTCCCCGATGCTTATCCCAAATCATCTCAAGAGTTATCAGTAAATATTTAAATACTTCATTAAACAGCTGTTCAAGATGGTACATGCAAGACGTAAAAGTATGCAGGCGTTTGGGTGGGGGGTTTAAAGTCTCTTGCAGCTGCAAGATTAACGGAGGGTGAGGGTGTAAACAACAGCCGAGCCGCTGCGGCTGTGTAGTGCAGACATCGTCCCAGGTGTCGCACTCCAAGCCCATGGTGTCGGGTTGTCGGTGAGAGTTTTATCACCAAGTCCTGCACCGCTGCCCAGAGTCGGACTCCTGTTTCGGCTGATTCAGCAGCACGTTGAGAGATCTCTCTCACTGACCATTCGGCTTAGCCACAGAAGGAAAAACTGAAGTGACAAAACTGCCCTGAAAAGTTCTAAGGGCATCGTTATATAATCTGAACATTCAAACACAACGTGACCATCGAGACTGAACAAACTGCAGACCAGGTGACCAGCATGATTCAGGGGAGGCCAGTCTGTGTGACTCCTCCTAGAGTCCCAGCCTCCCAGTTAAAAGTAGCTCTTCTGAGTGACAGACACAGACTGCTGCCACCTGCTGGTGTGAATAGTTATTTCTTGTTGTGCAGGCGCAGGCCCAGCCTTGGTAGCCGTCAGCTCTTTGATGACGGCTTGGTTTCTCTGTAACTAAACTGTTCAATATCTGGGCTGCTCCTTAACGGTGATAGCGGCCATGGAAGCTGCAAGCTCTCCACCTCTTTCTTTGTCTTTCTCTGTCTACTACTAACTCAGCCTGGGTGGGGCGTTGGTGCTTGAAATGATGCTCGCTTGTGTGATCGACTTCACATAACACACTTCTCGACTTAGTAGCATCAAAGAGCGCCGTGAAATGCGAATAGTATGGGAGGTTCAGTTCAGTGAACGCGTAAGAACGTCACTGTCAAGATCAGGAGCAGTAAACCAAATACGTTCCTCTGCACTCGGTGACAGCTGTCTTTTTTTTTTTTGTCCTCTTGACCTCTTGTTTGTGTGTCTCAGGTATGTTCGCCCCCACCCAGCGGACGGAGGGCATCTCCACCTCTGACATCATCACGCGCATCGTCCGCGACTATGACGTGTATGTGAGGCGCAACCTGCAGAGAGGATACACAGCCAAGGAGCTCAATGTCAGCTTCATCAATGTACGTGTTTAGCTTTGGTTTCAGTGAGTGGTAGAGAGTGAGTGAGTGAGTGAGTGAGTGAGTACATGAAACGAGCCACCAGATAATTCACTGTCGATCTGTGCCTCTGTCTCCTCAGGAGAAGAAGTACCACCTGCAGGAGCGCGTGGACAAGGTGAAGAGGAAGGTTCGCGACGTGGAGGAGAAGAGCAAGGAGTTTGTCCAGAAGGTGGAGGAGAAGAGCATCGACCTCATCCAGAAATGGGAGGAGAAGTCCAGGGAGTTCATCGGCAACTTCCTGCAGATGTTCGGACCCGAGGGAGCTCTGGTGAGGATGCTGTTGTTGTTTGGTTTCAATAACTGTTTAATCATGAAGGTTGATTGGGAGCGCATCCTTGGTTACAATGTACACAGCCATCAGAGACACATTGAGGAGGTAAGGAGGGCTTATACTCTAATAACGTCTGGGAGGTGCTGTTATTATCATTTTACGCTACATTACCGCTGTGGTATTGTTCACAGCATGGTTTATTCACATAGCCGCTGACCATGCAGGCTTTCAGGTCCTCCCTGTATTTCATGTTGTTGGTTTTAGTCAGCTCATGCAGAAATTTAAAATGTGAGCCCTTTTATCTTAAATTGTTGGAACTCACAAGAGACAGATTAAAAAAAAATCAAAGCAGAAAAGGCAGAAAGATCCAAAAACACAGCGAACCCTGTTGAACGAGCCGCGTCTGCTTGGCACACATAAATGCCTGAGTCTTATTACTTTCAAATCCCAAATTGGGAAAAAAGCCTCAGTGAGTTATTTTTTCTTCCACATGCACAGCAGGCCTTTTGTAACTGTTCACACAGTCTGAGCTGTAAACCGACCCTGATGTGTGTCTGCAGAGAACAGGGAGTGACACAAAAATGGCATCTTGTTGATGGTGCCGGAGATTTGAAGCTGCCAGACAGCATTGTATAGGTGAGATAAGCAGTGGCAGAGTGAAGCCTGTAAAAAGCTGAATGCTCTCTTTGAGCACTCGAACGTAGCAGCGGAGTCTTGTTTGCATTCTTAACACAACTGCAACCCAAAGTACACATCTGCAATAAAACAAGAATTCAGAGCGAAGAAACACGCAACGTTGAGATTGAGATCGAAGTCTAAACCGTTGTCAAGATAATTGTGTCTTTATGTTTTGATTTGTTAATGATGCGTGGTTATGATGGTTATGATGGGTGAACGCGTCATGTTTTTGAAGCATTTAACATCTAACGGATTCATTTTTGCCTCCTCCACAGAAGCACATGCTGAAGGAAGGAAAAGGCCGCATGCTGCAGGCGATCAGCCCCAGGCAGAGCCCCAACAGCAGCCCCACCCGCGAGGAGCGCTCCCCCTCTCCCACCTTCCGCCTCCCCTTCTTCTCCAAGACCTCCCCGCCGCCCTCGCCTCCTCCCCACCACAGCGGCGCCCGCGGGTACCTCATCAGCGATGACGACGACGACGAGGACGACGAAAACTAGGCCGCGCTCCGAAGCCTCCGCTGCCGGGTCGCAGTCAGTGCTAACAGAGCTGTCGGGTTTTCATCGCGCTCCTGCTTCAGATTTTACTCTATTTTTTTTCCGTTTAGGTTTTAACACCTCAGCGTCACAATAACGGTAACAGCCAGGTTCTCCACTGCTCTTGTTTTTAAACGCCAGTGTCCATCTTTTTTTGTTTCTGAGTAATGGTCAGTAAAAGTTACCACTAGTCACCACTAGTAGAGTTTTGAAAGTTGTCACTTTCCATGTTGTTTCTTAGTCATTCACTGTTACACTCTTCCTTCTATGACGGTATCCTTAACGTTGGCATTATAGTGGAGTCTTTTGTTTTTGTCATGGCTTTAGCAGGAGGGCTTGCAGGTCTTTTGCTCACTTGTTTGAACAGCACTTACAGTTTGTTGTTGTGGGAGAGGGGAGCTGAGGAATCATGGAGACACTGTTGAATATATCTGTTTGTCAGAGCGGGTCAGAAAACGACCTGATGTGCTCACGAGTCGGTTTATATGGCGCTCACACTAACATGAAACTCCAGATCACGTCTAACCTGAGAATAGCTACAGGTCTACTAAACAGCAGCCTTTTCCCCCGCCAAGCCTGGTCTGGGGGCCTGCCTGCGCTGCGTGTCCGTAGCGCATTCAATGTTTGTGTGTGTGTGAGCTCTTAATTTGGCATGCTCGAAACCTCTTCTGTTCACGTCTTCCGTCTCTTGATCGATCTGGGTTCACCCTTGATTTTACTGCACATAGTGATAAATGTTTTTTTTTTGTCTGCGAATAAGTCAAAACAAGACGTTTTTTAGTGGCGTGAAAGAACGACGACCTGTTGAAACGTGGAGACGTAGAAAAACTTATTTTTCTAGAGTTTCATCTTTGGGGCTTTATCAGTCTGAGCAGAGAATCATCACCAGCTTTTTCTTTCTTTCTTTTTTTTTTTNGCGTATAGTACACACGTCATGGTAATAGAGTGTAAGGATGCAGAAACGTCAGAGAACCGTCTTAAACGACAGTAGGAGTCGTAAGCACAAAGTAAGTTTCTTTCATAATCAAACCTCCTCACGCACACTTACATGGCAAAATACAAAGAGCCGTGTCAGATAGGACTTCCACTGAAGGGTTTTCAAATACATATCACATCAGTTTAGAGATATGTTCTGATAGACTGGACAGCACTGTGTCACACAGGAGTGTGAGGGCGTCAGCTCTAGTTTCCCCAGATCAACATTTATGTAGCTACCTCCTTCCCTGAACTGATTGTTTCCCCAACACGAGCACAGAGTGTGAGGATCATTTCCTGAGCAGAGCCATTGTTGCAGCACTGAGGCGGTGTGATGTGGTCAAACTCGGTCAAACTGTGTGTGTATGCGTGTGTCCTGCATCTCCAGTGATAAAGCATGTGTCGTGTCTCCTATATAACTGAAGCATCGCAGGTGATCTGAAGATGTAATGCAATACTGTTAGATGACTCTAATATAAATGTTGGCAGACGTCACATTGATCTGCTCTAGGCCTGGTTTCCCCAAGAAGCACTCAATCTTTGCTGCAGCGACTAAGACTGCAAAGTACTCCCGCAGTTATTAAGCCGTAGGGTTTCATATTCAGAGTACAGAACCAGTGTGATTTGCTGAGGAATTCCAGCCTAGATTTTGGTGCTAAGCTACTTTCGGGAAGCCTCGCCTCGATTCTCGTGGAATCTTTTCCTTTTAAAGTCAGTGTGATCTTCTCGGCAAGAGCATGTCCACGTCAAGAGCTCAAGGTGGCAAGCCAATAATGGCCACTACTACTAAGAGGCGTACAAGTGTAAATGTTTTTAACAGCAAGTGTTTTAATCATGTGTTATTTTACTGTTTGGGGTTACTTTTGTTTTTGTGTCCTGGATGTAGAGGAAGAGCGAGACAGGAAAAAAATGTATTAAAATGTGTTGGCCAAAGTCTTTTTGTTTCCTGTGATCTCTGGACTACTCCTTCAGAGTCAATCATTTACTCTTTACTCTCAATTCAAGTGTTTTGGACGACTTAAGAAAACTGGACTGACCAAAACTTCTGTGCAACCAGTTACCAAAAGCCCATTGTTCCTACACCAAGCCAGTCCTCGTATCAAGAGGAAACGGAGACGCAAGAGAATTCAGACCACATAAAATAATCAAACAAAAGAAAATACACACTCGTGCAGCGGCAGGGTTTGGTTACATAGTCAGATTTTATTGGACAGAACGGTCACCAGGGCTACAAACATGGAGAAGCAGACAGTGGCGAAGCAAACACCAGGGGGAGACCTCGCCTCGCTGCAAACGCTCCCAGGGCCTGATCTTTGAGTCAGAATAGTGTGACGGGAAGTTCATCTTAGTGCTTGAGAAACATTTGGGGAATTTGGGTCACAACTAGCTTATCAGGATGATGGTCAAACCTCAAAACTGCCTGGAATGTTCCCTTATGTTTTAACTTTATTGACCGAGTGGCAGAGAAAGCACTGGGGGGGCTGGCAGGAGGAACAATACACTCAAAAGTACAAAAACAGCCTCTGATCCAACGACCCACAACTGACTTTGAGTTGAGATTAATTTCTTGTCCTGTTGAGTGTTTAAGATCTAAACGACCATTTCCAAAAACACACATCATACATCAACCGATTCATTTCAAGGGTAGACTCTACTGAGACAGAAGTTCATATTAACTATATCGGGATTCATTTTTAAACCACAACAGCTACAGGCCATCTTACCAGGGATAAGTCTAGGACGTGTGGGATTCCTAAAGTAAGAGCAGATAGTGGAACAATAACACTGAATAAAACACAACAGAGCACCCCCACCCCTAAAAGCCTCCAGTCCTCTCCCCCTGGACCCTCCCCGCATCACTTGTCTTTTTCTCTCGGACACCAGTTGGTTTACATTTTTACTCATCACTACGAGATATATACGATACAATGGTTCACATTTTGCATATATCTGTTCATTATACCGTATTCTTTTTATTTCATTTTATTTTTTAAACAATGTAAATTCGATCTCCAACACCTAATAAGGAAGAGGTGGGGGTTGGCGGGTGTGGGAGGGGAGAGATGGGGATTGAGGGAAGAAGAGAGACAAAGTAGGGGGGGAAAGAAGAAAAAAAATCTTTAACTGGGTCGATGGGAGGGAAGTGGTCAGGTTTGCTGCCTGGCGAGGGGGTTCGACTCTAGCAGCGGGTTTCGTAGATGCCGGAGCGGCCGATGTACCGCACCCATTTGATGACGTCGTGGTCACTGTAGTTGAGCTTGGACTCAAACACCTTCAAGTAGCGCACCTTGAGGCCGGATGGAGCGAAAGGAACCTGAAGGGACGAGGGGGAGGAGAGTTAGAACGTGCCGCTGCAGGCCGGGAGCTGTGGGCCACGCAGGTC
>JASGAT010355899.1:0-19337 GCA_030220025.1 Chelon auratus | reverse complement strand
TCATGTCAATATGGACCAAACTCTCTGAGGAATGTTTCCAGTACCTTGTTGAATCTATGCCACGAAGGATTAAAGCAGTTCTGAAGGCAAAAGTGGGTCCAACCTGGTACTATCAAGGTGTACCTAATAAAGTGGCCGGTGAGTGTATATGTCCAGAATGTTAACTTTGTAACTGTTTCACTGCCAAATTACTTCACATTCGTCTATTTAGGTTTTTATGTGTGTGTGTGTGTGTGTGTGTGTGTGTGAGAGAGAGAGAGATAGAAACGTTTTTTCGATTTTTCTGTATGTCATGAACATATTGAGAAATTGACAATAAAGAATCTTGAATCTAATGTAATAGAAAGCCATAGCATGATTATTTGAACTGGCAGCCAATAAGCAAACTTCTTATTAAGAATTGGGTTGTTAAAATCATAATAATGAGCAGAAAACCAGCTTATGTTTCTGTTCATTTCCACGTGCCCAAAGTTGGCCACGTTACTTTTAAAAAGTAATTAATTATAGATATTAGTTACTTCACACAAAAAGTAACTGAATTACTCCACTATAAAAGTAGTTACCAGGGAAAGTAACTATTGCGTTACTTGCAAAGAAAAGTGTTTAAATACGTCTATATATATATTAAATTTGTGTTCTGAGCGTAATGTACACTTCACGTGTACGTTCTTGCCTTTTACCTCAATGAGGTTAAAGTAGTGCCTATACTTCCACTAAATAAATAAAATAAAATAAAATAATTTAAAATAAACATAACATAAAAATATTTGTGATCTTATCGTTGTGGTTTCCAGCTTCACTTTTACAGCCTATAGGCTGCAGCATCAAACTGATCCATTTAATAATACAGAGTTAGCAAGAACAATGCGAATATGTACATTCTCCTCTCCTATACTAAGACAGCCTTGCAGCCTTACTTGAGACAAGGTGGGGATATTAGTGGTGCGCATGCGCAAACCCTTTTATCAATACAATATTATAAGGGCAGCCTGGAGAACGTAGCCTGGTTCAGTCCACAGTATCTGGACCGAACCGTGGTGGAGAGGAAGCGCATTTTCGAGGCGGAGGAGATGGAGCACGAAAAGAAAAGGAAGAAGGACGAAAACTCCTCCAAGAGCGACAGAGTCACACTGAAAAAAGAGATTGGACTTCTGAGCGCTTGCGCTATTATTATTGGTGAGTATGTGACAGCTTTTGTCTTAAATAATGTAGCCCTATTTGTGAAGAGCGGGTTGATGTGATGAAACGTGTTTGTGCAGCCGGCTGGCGGTGTAACTATTGTAATGTGGCTGATGTGCAGCTATTGCTTTGTTTCTCAAGTTAAAAGATCACGGCACACATGATAAGTCAGACAAAGTAGGATTCAGTGGAAGAACACTGTAAATTTGACTTGTCTTTCAGAAATGGTTTAACTGTTTAACTTTGCCACAAAAGACGATCTGAAATGTCTTTA
Organism: Chelon auratus; assembly: GCA_030220025.1. Lineage (NCBI taxonomy): Eukaryota > Metazoa > Chordata > Actinopteri > Mugiliformes > Mugilidae > Chelon > Chelon auratus. The sequence goes on along the minus strand of JASGAT010355899.1, from coordinate 17,884 downwards.
CGCATGTTGTCTGGTTGTATTTCGAAATGCCAGGTTTTAGGTTTTGTGTGGAAACTGTTGCATCAGTCGTGATTATCTGAATATAGACATGCCGACGTGGCTGGATCATCTCATGCTGAACTTGAAAGGCCCGCAGACAAAGCGCAGCCTCCATGTGGTTCCATGGAACAGTTGAGCTCTCTAACTGTAACATTGTCAGGGTTACCGGATCAGCGTTACGAGACGTAGACCTGCTAAAGCAAGGCATTAGCGGCATAACTCCAACGGTAATAACCCACCTACCCTGATACTGAACAACTTTAGAAACTCAGCAGTGGCAAGTGGAGCGTTTGAGGAAGTTGAGCTGTTGCTAACGGTTTCCTGTAGGCTACAGTAAATTATGAAGCAGTCGCAACACTTATATTATGCAGTCGTGCCGTATGAAGTCTCATCTGGAGTGTGTGTGGACAAATGACTGGCCTGTATTTGTGGAAGCAGGTGGAGGACATAACTCGGGTCATCGAGACTAAATTTAGTACCTTCTGGCTGGATATGTAGCCTACCATGTACTGTATATCAACAAGTACTTTATAGTCTGGTTATAATAGAAATCAATAGCATACAGGAGACAGTGGAGAATAGACGAATGAGGGAATGAATTTACAAACTCTCTCTACATCATGTCCTCTATCTAAAATTGACTTTACTCTGAAGTTACAACTTAATGTAATCTTGAAGTACCAGCTCATGTTTTTGGTTGTTCAGCAGTCAGAAAAATCACCTACAGTAAGTGTGGTCATAAAATAGAGACGGTAGAGTCAGAGGCAAAGATGAAGGAGAAAATAAAAACAAATCCAAGTTGAAGATAGAATAAAACAGTCTAGAACAAGAACCTAAAGCCAGAACAACTGAAAAAGTTTTTTCTTGCATTACATCTCAGTGCGAAACATAAAGCCCAATCTCTCACATGCAAGGAGTAACAAAAGAGCAAGGAAAAAGAGTTGCCCTTTATTATTATACTAATATTTGACTGTAATGTCTTATCTGTATAACTGAGGTCACATCCATTGTTCTTTCATAGAAACTGATGACGGCCCAGTTAATACTCATTCTGTGGCCTGCCTGTATTACTCATACTCTGTTTAGCTGGCAAGAAGTAGCTATAGCTCTTCAAAGCCTCTGCCAAACTCTCAACATACCAATAGATTAAGTTTTGCAAATTTTTACAGTGAATGTTTCATCTGATTTGATATTGGGTTGAACCCCCCCACACACACACACACACGCGCACCCACACACCCACCCACACACACACACACAAAATGTTAATCTGAGCAGTACATTCTGGGAAAGCTATGGTACATGGAGGCTGAGAGGGTCAATAGGATTCTGCTTCACGCTTTCATCTGTGATTCCAAACTTTATGACATAACAAACACAGCAGAGACATTATGTAATAGTTCTGCATCTCACCACGGTCTCCACAATCAAACTGGACAGTGATAAATGCACCCCTCGGTCCTCCTCTCTAACTTACAGTTTTTGTCCGTTGCTTGAACACGTTTTGCAAAACTTGGCTCATGTGTCAAAAGTCTTCACACAATCAAATAAGACACAACACTGGGAAATAAACCATTCACTTCTATGTCAAATTGAAACTCTGCTATCAAAACTTAACAATCCTTTGTCAAAATGTCACTCTGATGACAAAATGATACCCACTTGCATCATATGAATACACTGTCAGATCAGCAGCAACACACTAGTCTGCTTTATATAAAACACTGCAGTCTTTTGTTTTCACTGTTTTTATTCGGTTCCACAGACGGAAAGTTTTCACAACAACCAAAAAGTGAAATACTCAAAATCATTACATTACAGTAGTGTATTTTACAGTACAGTAATGAATGAATGAATGAATGAACTTTATTGTCACTATAACAAGTACAGCGAAATTACAGCATTCAACCCGTCCATACATATACAGACAATACATACAGTAAGACAGACATACAGGATGAATGTTAGGTAATAGAGGTGGGAGGAAATGGGAGAAAAACAAGAGGAGAGGGAAGGATACATTCAGTTAAAGCAAAAATAAAACTAACAATACATTACTGTAAATACAGAAAAACACAATTCTGCACAAGTGGGCTTTCGGATCCTGCCGTCCGTTGGCGTCCACCCCCAGTAGGTCCTCTAGCCATTCTGTAGAAAAATGCAACCACAAATTGTTGTTGTTTGCTTCTTTTTTTGACAGTACTGATTGAATATATTGTACTTTACTGTATTTACCATACACAGTACTGAAACATCTCAACACATTATCACGGTGTGTTTCACAAAACTACCACTTTTGTTCGAAAAGGAGCATTAGCCACCCTGCAATACAGTACATGTGATACGGTAACGTGATGTGGTACAGTACTGTAAGTACTCTAGATAAAGTCTGAGTATAGTAGAGAGTTGAAAACATATCTGATTTCCAGTCGGAATTTCCTTATTATGGATGAAACTGTGAAACGTCTTAGATTAGGGTGGACTCTCTGCCTAGCATCCCTCATTGTCAGGCAATGGTTTATGACATGGTCCACCAAAGTTGCTCTTATGTCATCCGAAATACAGTTTTTCTCGATAGCTAAGACACATTTCTCAAAAGCAGCTCTTCTTTTTCTCTAAACTGTGAACACAAAATCCAATTTTCAAGCTACATTCACAAAACCTCAAACTCTTCTTGCAAAACCAAACTTTCACTTCAAAACAGTTTAATCTGTGCTCAAAACTGAACTATGTTGTCAAATCGTGCCCCGAGTCAATCAAAATTAAAAACAATACGGAGCAGTCACTAAACACTACACAATAGAAAACACAATGCTCACAACGGGCAGCACAGTGGTGAGGTGGTTAGCACTGATGCCTCACAGCAAGAAGGTCACCGGTTCGAATCTGTGTAGAGTTTGCATGTTCTCCCTGTGTCTGCGTGGGTTCTCTCCGGATACTCCAGCTTCCACCTTCCAAAGACATGCTCATTAGGTTAATTGGTGATTCTAAAACCAATAGATTTTGAATTTAAGCCTTACAACTTTGTGTTCTGCTTTCAGAATACTCTAGATAAATATATGATTTATAGGGAAGTGTAAATAATCATTGTAATCTTTTCTCTAAGGGAACATCATTGGCTCTGGAATATTCATCTCACCCAAAGGAGTGTTGGAGCATGCAGGCTCAGTGGGGCTGTCACTCATTGTCTGGGTTTGTGGAGGGGGTATCTGTGCCCTTGGGTCTATGTGCTATGCTGAACTAGGTGTCACCATCCCAAAGTCTGGAGGAGACTATTCGTATGTGACAGAAATCTTTGGAGGCCTAGTGGGGTAAGTGGTGTTGTTTTCCAGCTACTTCACTTATTTTTAGCGCTGCAATTCGTAAACCTCATTTTGATTTTGAGTTGTACTCATTTAGTATGAATAACACTGCAACAGTCCTGGGCTGGTTTAATAGGACCGGTCATCTGGAACCGATCAGCTCTGAAGGTCTTATGACTTTCATGTGGTCATATGACATATCAGCTGACCAGAAAGCAGTAATGTAAGTCTGAAAAGGTTAAATGTGTCTGGCTCTGGAGATGCCAGTTTTTCGACTGTGGTTTTGTCTAGTTTATGTGTATAAGTGTAAAATGAAACAGAAAAACTACCATGAAGGAAGAAACACAGTGACTGAAGTAAAGAAGTACAAACTAAGACATAATTAAGACAAACGTCCATATCTGTTTTTACGAATGAGTTTCCATCCAACTAGTTATATTGAAAAAAATTACAAAGCCAAATTCGATGTTCTGGCCACTTTAGGTAAGAATAATGATTTCAATTAATGGAAATGAATGAACTCGCATCAAGAGGACACATTTATCTTTTCACCATCAATTTCATTACAGTTTTTCTGAATTGCTAAAACACTAAACCCTATTGTTTGAACCAAATGCTCAGTTGCCTGAACCCACTGATTGAATCAGTCACTCCTTTGGCAAAACCATAAGCACTTTTCACCTGTTTAGACACAACTTGCCAACACATTTTCATTGTGATGCACCTGTGTTGCATAATGGTGAGCACAGGTGGCAAAAGTGAAACACAATTAAAACACTGGTGTCACCGGTTGAACACAACAACTCAAAATTGATCACACCTGTGGGCTGTGGCTAATGATGTGAGGGAACATGTATAAGCCAGTTCAGAGAGCACTGGTTTGTGAGGCACTACAATGGATAGAAATCTGAGAGGAGTTTGTGTGAGAGGTGTAAATGTGCAAGATTTCTGTTTATTGTTTTTTTTTGTTGTTTTTTACTTTGTACAAGTGGTATAGAAGATGAATGAACTATGTACAAGTGTTAATGCACAGGTTTTTGTTTTGCAACATGCATTTAGCCTACAGTGAACAATTAACATTTATTTCTACAGCTTTGTGTCCTGAGCATTGTGTTTTCTATTTTTCTGTGTAGTTTTTAGTGACTGCTTAGTAGTGTTTTTAATTTTGATTGACTCGGGGCACGATTTGACAACATAGTTCAGATTAAACTGTTTTGAGGTGAAAGTCTGGTTTTGCAAGAAGAGTCTGAGGTTTTGTGAATGTATCTTGAAAATTGGGTTTTGTGTTCACAGTTTAGAGCAGTGTTTTTCAACCTTTCTTGAGCCAAGGTACATTTTTTTCATTGCAAAAATCACAAGGCACACCACCAACCGAAAATGTTAAAAAAAATGAAACTCTGTAGCCTATATTAACAATATAAAATCATTCTTGTCAAATTGTCTTGAATAGGAATCAAATAAACACAAAGAAAAAAGTCATATATATACACACAGACAGATATATATACACAGACACTTGACAATGGCATATTATTTGCAGGTAATAATTAATTTGTTTTCAAAAAATGTTTTTTAGGCTAATTAGGTGAAATTGGATAATTTCCCACGGCACTCCTGACGATCTCTCATGGCATACTAGTGTGCTGCGGCAGAGTGGTTGAAAAACACTGGTTTAGAGAAAAGAAGAGCTGCTTTCGAGAAATGTGTAAAGGTAGAAAATGTAACTTCCTACAAATTATGTAGCTTTTTGAACAATCTATTATCTTTGAGGGGTGTTTTCATTCAAGTAATAAGGAGGAGAAAGTCATGGTGGGCCAGTTGTAGTTTAAAAAAAACCCAAACATTGCAGACATATAAGGAAAAAATCCACTGATAAGTGATGAAATAACATATGAGACTTGATATAAGAATTATTTTTTTTATGTTTTTTGGGATTAATAGTAAAAGTAGAAAAATGAATTGTACAAGCATTTTTACAAAGCCAAAAATAATCAAAATACGTGCTTAATGACTTTGGTTAATGGTCTTGGCTCGCCACCAAAAGATTGGTGACATACACTCAATGCTGTGTCTCAATAGTTCCTTTGTAGACACAGATAGAGCACTGAAGCTGCTGATGGTCTGCAGTTCACGGTGTGTCTCCTGTACAGACACAATGTTAGTGCTGTCTCTTTGTGCTCTCCATGTCTATCTGTCTCATAAAACTGATGCCAAGCTGTTCTAAAGCAAGCACTCAACCTCAATTACTAGTCCTGTACAGGAAACTGTGATTGTGCTGTCAGCTTTCAATGTAAGTGTGGATGTGAAGTCAGGCTGTAACTGAAAGAGAGCAGTGAGCCCCTCTCCTGTCTATGTAATGGCCCACACATGACAGTTTATGGTAGCAATGTCTTTACATAAATCTACAAGTTTAAATGATTTATCATGAAAAAGCTTGTTTGTTTTTATACAAAATCCTGTTTTGTCCCTTCATCCCATAGGTTCTTGTTGTTATGGAGCGCTGTCCTCATCATGTATCCAACGACGCTTGCTGTCATTGCGCTCACCTTCTCCAATTACGTCTTGCAGCCAGCCTTTCAGAACTGCCTGCCTCCGTTCATCGCCACCAGACTCCTCGCAACCATCTGTATCTGTGAGTCACAAACGGCCAAACGCCCTCTGAATCTCCATTTAGTGCAGATTTGTTTTAGTCACGATGCATTATTTTGTGTTGTCTATTTTGTTTTTTGGCTTTGATGTTTCCAAACTGTACTTTGCAGAACATCTGTCAATCACTATTTCCAAATCTCTTAAGTCTTGTGTATGTTTTCAATTGATGATGTTTGATTTTCTAGAATTGTTCAGCCAGTCACTACTTATGCTGAATTAATGATTCCTCTGTTGATCCCAAACAAACAGAAACTTAGAAGAGTGGAGTGGTTTTCCAGGGAAAATATATTGAGTGTCATGTTTCTTTTTATTAAAGGTAAAGATGTTTAAGAGTGATTTGGTAGGATTCATATGTGTGAGCTTTCTAAAATGTAGTCTGTCATCTTGTGCCACAGTGACAGGTCAGTACTCACTGTAAACTCAATATCATACATTAAGTCTTTGAAGTGTGTAAGAGGGGAAGAGCTGTGTAATGCACAGAGTTTGTAACACAGTCTGGCAGCTGGGAATGTCTGACCTTCCACCTCAGGAATGCAGCCTTAAAACAACAAATTTAAAGCATCGACTGGGTGTAGGTATGTTCTCTATTGGTTACTTGTGGAACAAGGACAAATACAAAATACAGAATTGTGATTGGTTGTTGAGGTGGTGGTGGTGGTTCCATACTGACTAGCTGGTTGATGACAGAAATGCTGGCAGGATGTGTCAGGTGAACTGGTTCAAAAAAGATGGAATAAACAGCTGATGACTAGTTGTTGATAGTCTGTTAGGCTGCTTGCTCCCTCTGTGTCCCCTGCCTCTGTCACTATGACAGCCCGTTTCGTAGAATCACAACAATCACTCTGTTCCTTTAGACATTCAGGTCATCATAAACCTTAGTGTCAATAGTAATGTGTTAGTGTACAGTTACAGTGGATGTGTCACAGTACTGTCACAGTACTGACAAAAAGCAGGCTGCAGTCGGAATGTTTCTTTCCTTATGCGGAGAAATTCTTAAAGCAACGGATTACTTTTTTTTAAAAAATAACAAAGTTACTGATTGCTTAACGCACAAAACTAACATGTTATGTTACAAGTTACAAGTTACAAGAAAAAAAGTAATTAGTAACTTTGTAAAGTGTTACCTACAACACTGCTCATGAAACATATAAGGGGAAGGAAAAGCTAATGTAGTCCTTGTCTATGCAATCCATCCAGAAGGATAAACCTGATTGCTAGTTTTTACAGCAAAAGAATGGGAGGGGAGAAGCTCTTAGTTGTAAAGCAGGGAAAAAGCCACAAAACTACCCAGGGTAAATCAGACGAAGCAAACCAGAGTTATTTTTGTAGCATAGCTAGAAGATTGTATGATGCTGTTAAAGTTCAAGGTGCGCTGATGGCTGTCGTTGTCATTTGATAATTCCTTACAAAAGGCTATGCTCTATTTCCAGCCTATAATCCAATCAGTGCCTTTGCTTGAAATGCTGGAGTACAGCAATCTGTATTTAAATAGCCAGTGGCATAAGCAGCATACCACAAGCCAGCCAGTTTGGTCCTGTCTAAACCAGATGGAGAAAGGGAAACGGGGTGGAATAGGAGTGAGTATCTGTGCATGAGAGTGTGTGCACATGTCAGGCTGAGCTTAGCATTTACAGTGCACACTAGTAGACCTCCACTATTTTTGGCAACAGAATGTTACAACTCCTGCTAGTTAGGTCAAGGGCCCGCTCTGCAGAAGTGTGTTTTGGTGTTGTACTTTCAAGTGAGGTCTGAGTTTGTGTGTGTGCATGCGTGTCAGTATCAGTGTCAGACTACATAATGGTGCCAGGCTTTGTGGACGCTGCTAATGAGAGGGTGTGTCTTCACCATTGTGCATTGTTTGGTGCTCCTGTCACTAAGTACCATGAAAACTGGAAATGGGTAGGATACCTTGCACATCATTGATGGGAATGTCATTGGCCAGGTGACATTCTGTTTGGATGTTTAATGTACTGACTGTTGAGCAAAACCCTCATCCTCCCCATGGAAATAAATAATAACTGAACTTGTAACAGTTTTGTTGCAAAGCATAATCTTACAGTGAAATTAGATCTGGTGTTTGTTAAGACGAATTACTTTTGTATAAGCATTGCAAGCATCATAGCAAAAAGGCTAACAACGTATACCACCAATTAACATTAGCCCTTCATTCATGACATGATACTGTAATCATACAGAGAGAATATAGTATACCTTTATCTTTTCTTTTTTTTCCCCTAAATTGGACACCTGAGAGCTTTGACCTTTTTCTGTCCACCTCTGCGTTTATTTGACACTTGACGATCAACAGATTTCCATCCCCCAGCGCTGTCACTCACGACCAGAAGTCAAGACTAAACCAATTCACCTTGATGACCACATAATTGTTTTGTATTACCTATTTTTATTTGTCCATTTCACACAATTCATAAATACAAAATACAACCCCCCCCCTGTTCAATTTGGGAGAGACCCAGAGGTGAACTGTCCCCGCGCCACTTTCTCTTTCTCACGCAAAGCTTCTGTGCACGGCACCATCTCAGCAAGCTGGGGCGCCTGCAGCTGCAGGGGGCGCCAATTTGCCAATTCCCCACACAGATATGACAGATAAAAGAAAACCATGTAGCGGCGCAGATTTATTTGTTTATTTTTTCCAAGTGCTCGTGCCGCTTCCCTTGTGTCATGAAAATGACCTAGTATTTCGGTGGCTAAATCTTGTAGATTTTTTTGTCTGAACAACCTGTCGTCTGCTTTCTGGTGTCAGAGACGTTGTGGAGGACAGACAGGACTGCATTTAAGTGACTCTAGTGACCAGATACTGGAGCAGGAGGAGGCAGGAGGCATTTCTGAGGTTAAAGCCCCCTGATAGATCTGCACAGAGTTGAGATCAGAATCCATTAAGACTAAAAGCATTAGTTTAGTATGCTAGTGCTGAGGCAGCCTTTAATATAAGCTGTGAAGGCAGGACATGGATTTACCTGCACTGTCACATTCAAAGCCACAGGAACCTCCTTACTGTCAGGGTTAACACAGAGGATAGTTGGGGGAAGTGGTAGGGGTTGTCACAGGAACACAGTAACGGAAATGCATGTAACACCCCTTGGGTAATTGACTATAAAACACAGCAGTGTTTAAGGGGAAAGAAAGCTGTACCCGGTGCCACCAAAACCTGCTGCCAAGAATTCACACGTGTGTATGTGTGTGTGCCCACCAGCGGAAACAGTTTGTTCAGATTACTGTGGTGGGAGGGGAACCTTGCCTTAGTGATTGATGACATGGTTTATAACAGCCCTGCCTGCGTAATTGTGTGTAAAATTGAGGACGAGTGAAAGGTCAGAAGAGCAAATTAGAAATATAGACTGAATAAAATAAAGACAGAAGAGCTTAAAACTGAGAGAATAAAGAAAAATAGAGTGTCTAGATCAGAGGTGTCAAACTCAGTTGCACAGGGGGCCAAAACTTCAGTTTAGTTCGCGGGCTGGACTGGATAAACATTTATTGAACACTCTAAAACTCAATGTTTTTTGAACATAAATATGAATAAAAACAGACAGGAATATTATTAGAGAAAAAATACACTTTATATAACTTTATATAACTTAAAGTAATTTGCTCTCCATAAAAATATCTCTTGTCAAAATTATACAAGTTACAATTATGAACATGCTGCAAAAAAAACCTGAAAAAAAATTATGCTTTTCCACAAAAGTAAAAATTAAAACATTGTTTTCTTTGCTCTTGTGTCATTTTATATAAAAATCAGTTCATCAGTGAGACGACTCCTGTGTGCTGTTTTGTTAATTTTCATCACTGAGAACAGCTTCTCACACAGATATGTGCTACCAAACATGCACAAGGTTCGAGCCGCATGTAGACGGAGCTGAGGCATTGCTTCAGGAATGGAGCGAATAAACTGTGTGGGCCCCGCAGTGTCGTACTTTGCCTTTAGTGTCTCATTACACTGCAGCTCTATCAGCTCCATCTGAATCAGTACAGATGCAGTTTCCATGTTGTCGGCAAATGGATTGCGAAGCAGCTCAAATTTTCTTTTTTGTGCTTCAAAGTCTCGAAAGCGCTGTGAGAACTCAGTGCGAAGTGCCCTCAGTTTATCAGCAAAGTGCACATTTGAGAACATCGTTGCGCCGACTTGGTTCAGCATTACTTGGCAACAGGGAAAGTGAGGCAAGTTGCACTGGTGCATTTGTGTCTCCCATAAGAGCAGCTTCACTTGAAATGCGTTCACTGCATCATACATGTCAGTGATCATGTGGTCACGTCCCTTGAGCTGAAGGTTCAAGACGTTGAGATGAGTTGTTATGTCAGCCAGAAATGTCAATTCACATTTCCACATCTCATCCCGCAGAACCGTGGAGTCTTTTCCTTTACTGTCCATGAACCAAATTTCCTTGTGTAACTCAAAAACTCTACTGAGAATTTTCCTTGACTCAGCCAACGCACCTCTGTATGATAGGGAATGTCGGCAAACTCTAAATCTATTTCTCGCATAAAAGACTGAAATTGCTGGTGATTTAAACCTTTAGCTCGGATAAAGTTTACGGTTTGCGTGATAGTGCTCATTAATTGTTCCATTTTAACACTTTACCACACAGCGTTTCCTGCTGTATGATGCAGTGATATGCTGTCAGCTCACCAGTACAGTTCTCCTCCTTATCTTTACCCGCATCCTCCCAACTAGCCCACTTTTTTCACCACACATCGCTGGTGCTCCATCTGTTGTCCAAAAAGTCCAATAAGTTTGTCCCAGGGCAGTTTCATGTCGGTTACACTTTGACATACGTTTTCAAAAATGTCTTTTCCTGACGTTGTCCTGTGGATCGATTTAATGTCCAATATTTCCTCTGTTGGAGTCCATTCCACAGATGAAGATGGCTAGCTGTGCAGTGTCAGTCATGTCAGTACTATATGGTATTACCCCACAGCTGTAGTTTCAACTCAGTTTTCTTCAGACTCAAATATGTGACATCAGCTTAAAAGAAAAGCACAGCTATTGAGATGTCTTTTTCTGTGTTTCTCATTTGTAAGCTTGCCCTTGAGTTTAAGGGGACCTGAAAAGCCACTTGCTCACACACAAAGACTGTATGCAAAAAGGAAACAGAGAGTGACTTCTGTCTATTTTCTTAGCAAAGATTTTATGTTTCTTTTATGAATGTCTGCTGTCCATGCAAGAATGTCACAAGCAATGTGTTTCATCTTGTAGTTTTACTGCAAATGTGTTTGAAAGGTTAAAAATATACAGCTTACTACTTAATGAGTGAATGAATGAATTAACATAATACAGATAATAATAGACATAATAAGGATAATAAATACCTCACAACACTGTGTTGTTTTATTGATCCATAATAATAAAGAAATTAAAAATCAGCAAATAAATCATGTAAATGCTTAATCTGATCAAGTGTATCAGAGGGTGTAAGTTCAACACTAGAATTCACATGTCTCTTAATAAAAGTGTTTTCATTTCTTCTATGTCTGTTTTTGTGTGAGCAGTGTTCCTGACGTGGGTGAACTGCTCCAGTGTGCGCTGGGCAACCAGGATCCAGGATGTTTTCACTGTAGGAAAACTCCTTGCTCTCGCACTCATCATAGTGGTGGGACTTATCCAAATCTCCAGAGGTAAACACATTGCTTATTGCTATGGTTTGGGCATTTGGTTCAACTACGGTTTGGTGTAGATGTAATTGTACATGTTTTGTCGTTAGAAACCTGCATAGTTGAGACAAAACAAACATTCCTTGATGGCTGCTGCCATCTCCAGAAGGATGCAGCCTGACACAGGCACACACAAAAATGGTTTAGGAATAAATTTAAAAAAAAACATAAAAGTAGCACAAGGTGTTGACCTGACCTCCAAATGCCTTTGATCCCAAAATATGATCAAGTATCTGTGGGATGCAGTGGAACAAACCTGATCTAGAGGCCCCTCCCTTCAACACATAGGACACAAAGGTTAGACCTGCACAAAATTCATTCATTATTCTATGATTTTTTATATATATATATATCATGGCATGCTGTTCAGGAAAATAATCTTTGAATATATTGAATGAAACTCTGAATATATGGAATGAATCCTGAACATGTTGAATGAAACTCGAATATATGGAATGAATCCTGAATATATGGAATGAAACATTGAATATATGGAATGAAACTTGAATATCTTGAATGAAACTTTGAATATATGGATTGAAACTTGAAACTCTCGCAGCGTGCCATTGCTGCTGAGGTTGGACGCAGTAAGACCGTCATTTTAAACTTCTTAAAAGATTGAATATATGGAGTGAAACTTTGGATATACTGAATGAACATTTGAATATATTGAATGAAAGCTGACTGACGTCAGACTTCACGGCAGTGCCTGCGGCGATCTTGTTTAGCGTGTGGATGCTGCAGCAAAAAGTGACAGAGTGACAACGAGTCAGGCCGCTCGCAATCTCGTTGCGGCAATATTAAACAATGAGGACATGATAAACACACTGGCGAATGCGTGTACGGGCCAAAATCCTCCCGATACTCCATGCCCAATACCCCGCCCGTTCTACTTACGAAGAAAAAAACAGCTCCAAACTGCTCCTGTGTACAATCTCCGCCCGTACACAACTGGGTGTATTAACGGAACACTCTGCTGTGTAGAGGTCTGTGTAGGTCTGTATGGTTAGCTTGATATAGTTTTCAGGTGATTTAATGAAGGCAAAACACAGTGAATGGCCTCCTGACGAACGGGCAGGTAATTGGGCAGGGGTATCGGGAGGATTTTGGCCCGTACACGTATTCGCCAGTGTGTTTATCATGTCCTCATTGTTTAATATTGCCACAACGAGATTGCGAGCGGCCTGACTCATTGTCACATTTTGCTGCAGCATCCACAAGCTAAACAAGATGGCCGCAAAACAAGATGGCCGCAGGCACTGCCGTGAAGTCTGACGTCAGTCAAGTTTCATTCAATATATTCAAAGGTTCGTTCCATATCTTCAAGTTTCATTCAATATATTCAAAGGTTCATTCCATATATTCGAGTTTCATTCAATATATTCGAGTTTCATTCAATATATTCAAAGATTGATTTCCTGAATGGCATGCCATAATATGTATGTGTGTGTGTGTGTATATACATATATATATGTGTGTGTATATATATATATATATACACACACACACACTCACCGGCCACTTTATTAGGTACACCTTGCTAGTACCGGGTTGGACCCCCTTTTGCCTTCAGAACTGCTTTAATCCTTCGTGGCATGGATTCAACAAGGTACTGGAAACATTCCTCAGAGAGTTTGGTCCATATTGACATGATAGCATCATACTGGTCCACTACTTCCACATCTAGGCCCTGGATGGTGATGGGCTCTGCTGGTGTCCTCTTCCTCCTGAAGTCAATGATCAGCTCCTCGGTCTTGTCCACATTCAGGAGTAGGTGGTTTGCCTGGGACCACTCCACAAAGTCTCCGATCAGTGTCCTGTACTCCACCTCCTGTCAATCAGTAATACACTCAACCACTGCAGAGTCATCAGAGAACTTCTGCAGGTGGCAGGACCCAGAGCTGTACTGGAAATCAGAGGTGTAAAGGGTGAACAGAAATGGAGACAGGACAGTCCTCTGTGGTGCCCCAACATAACTGACAACAGTATCAGACAGGGAGCCCCCCAGCCGCACAAACTGGGGCCTGTCAGACAAGTAGTCAGTAATCCAGGAGACAATGGAGGAGCCGACACCCATCCTGAGCAGCTTCTCACTCATCAGAGAGGGCTGAATGGTGTTAAAACCACTGGAGAAATCAAAGAACATGATCCTCACAGAGCCCTTTCCACCATCCAGGTGAGAGTGAGCACGGTGCAGCAGGTAGATGACAGCATCATCCACACCAACATGAGGCTGATACGCAAACTGAAGAGGGTCCAAGACAGGGCTCACCAGGGGTCTCAGCTGAGCCAGGACGAGTCTCTCCAGGACCTTGATGACATGTGACGTCAGTGCAACCGGTCTGAAGTCGTTGAGGCCAGATGGGATGGGCTTCTTGGGCACTGGCACTACACAGGATGTTTTCCACAGCACCGGTATCCTTTCCAGCTTCAGACTCAGGTTGAAGATGAAGTGCAGGATGCCAGACAGCTGTGAAGGGCAAGTCCTCAGGACCCGGGGGTTGACACGATCCAGGCCTGCTGTCTTGCCTTGCTTGACTCTCTCCAGCTGTCTTCTCACCTGGCCAGGTGTCACAGTCATAGGGCTGGTCTTCTCAGTGGGGGTGGGAGTTGGGGGGAGAGCAGAGGTGATAGGCAGGAAGGGATCAGTGGTGAGTTGTTGATTGGCCGTTGGGGAGGTGTAAAGACTGGAGTGGTCGGGGGTGGAGGGCCAGCAGGGGGTCCAGCACTGAATCTATTGAAGAAGACATTCAGCTCGTTGGCTCTGTCTGGACCGCCGTCCTGTTGCTTGGCTTTGATATTGAAGCCAGTGATCAACTTCATGCTCCTCCTCCTTGTTCTGCTGGAGCTTGGCCTCCAACTTCCTCCTGTAGGCGTCCTTACACTCCTTCAGCTAACCTAACCTTAACTTAACCTAATCACACTTACTCACTCCACAGACCTATTGTTTAACTACAAAGTTTACTACACAAAGTATTGCACAGAACATGAAATCAACAATGCAGGCTGGCAGAGAATAGCAGTCCACATCACTGCAGGCACGATCATTTTATACGGAACCTGGGGTGATTGGTCAGGTGTGATCCACAGGTGTACTCTAATAGGGTTGAGTTAACCTGAGAGGAGTGAGAAGGAGGAGGGGAAGGGGATAACAGGAGGGAAAAAACACACATACAAAGAATTCTGCTCCCTGACCCTGCCTGTCATGTAACAACCTATCTACCCCTGCCTTTCTGTCATGTGTCTCTAGGTCACTATGATGCCCTGCAGCCCAGTGTGGCCTTTGAATTCAGTCAGGATCCGTCAGTGGGACAGATTGCATTGGCCTTCCTCCAGGCCTCCTTTGCCTACAGTGGCTGGAATTTCCTCAACTATGTCACAGAGGAGGTTGTGGAGCCACGCAAGTATGCAACACACATGCAAACATAGAATTTTATGCTTTGTCACTTTTTTGTAATTTTGTAAGTATCATTAATCAAATCTTTATATTATTATTATGTTTCTAATAATTAGAAATCTGCCACGTGCCATCTATATCTCCATCCCTTTGGTCACTCTGGTATACACTATGACCAACATTGCCTACTTCTCCTCCATGACCCCGGAGGAGCTGCTTGCCTCTAATGCTGTGGCAGTGGTAAGTTCTACAGCTCCATGGATTGATGTTTTACGTGAAAACTTGTGTCAGCTTATGGTTCAACTAATGAGCCACAGCCACCCCCAAGAATCTAAGCACAAGCCAGATGTCTACCAACCAATTAATCAGTCAGTGTTGATGGTTGTTGGTTTTTCTTACGATCCCAGGGGGAAGCTGGGAACTGCTTGTTTAGTTTGAGACTACTTTCTTCTGATATACTTGAAATAGGAGTAACATGCTTTTATTGTTGGAATTGTATAATGAAATCTGCCCCTAAGGGAATTTCAACAACTGTTTTCTATCTCATTTACACGTTTGTGTGGCTATAAGCACAGTGTTAAAAAGTATAATGCATCTTTCAGTGAGAATAACCAATTTACGCCTGACTGTTGGGAAATAAATCAGTAAATCAAAAAGTCAATCCCTCAGTCAAGTCAATAATTGGATCCATCATTTGTTGTGTTGTTTCAGACATTTGGGGAAAAGCTACTGGGGATGTTTTCCTGGGTGATGCCAATCTCTGTAGCACTGTCAACGTTTGGAGGAATTAATGGATATTTGTTCACCTCTTCCAGGTACACACAATCAGATTAATGCTTTTATAACGACATACAATGTCCTCAAAACAGAAACTAATATTCCAAGTGAGTATGAACAGATAAACTTGAGCATACATACAAGTATGTGTCTGTTTTTTGTAGGTTATGTTTCTCTGGGGCCCGAGAGGGTCACCTGCCTTATCTGCTGGCTATGATCCACCTAAAAAACTGCACACCTATCCCTGCCCTGCTGGTCTGTGTAAGTACTGCTCAGCCAGTTTTCTATACCTTGTGCAGCTTCACATCAACTCATAGTCGCAGACAGAATCTTTGCTTTACTGGCATGTTTGCTGCGTTAAGAAGCATATTTTAATTGTACTTAATGTTTGAACCTGACTTTATGTCCTACAGTGCTTTGCTACAATAGTTATCTTGTGTATTGGAGAGACACACAACCTGATCAACTACGTGTCCTTTATCAACTATCTGTCCTATGGGGTGACGATCGCTGGCCTGCTCTACCTCCGCAAGAAGACGCCCAACCTGACCAGACCTATCAAGGTACAGCAGTTGTTCTAATAAGATAAGATAAGATAAGATAAGACTTTATTCATCCCTGTGGGGAAATTAGGGCGTTACAGCGGCAGGAAACAACAGTGCAAGATGCAGAAGATACAAAAAAAAATAGAATAGAATAAAAATAGAATACGGCAGACAAATATGTTATGTACAAAACATATTTACATATTACACACATTTACATACATTAATACATTCCATGTTTTATTTCACAGCTTTGTGGAAGAAAGATTATTACCTAACAATAAATACTAGTTGTGTAACGGTATTTGTATTCGTCCAGCAGTGTCACGGTATGAGTGTCACGGTTCGGTGCACGCAGTCATACTTCTGAGTGACTAGCCTGTTAAAAAAAAAAAGAAAACGTTGAGTCCTCACTTCAATCCAGGTGGCGGTAATGAGCCTAAAAGCTGCCAGCAGACATCATTAGCCTACAGAAGAAGAGAAACAGACGAAGAAGAAAAGGAGTGTGGGAAATGAGAGGTGTAATCGATACCGCTAGATTTGGTATCGATCCGATACCAAGTAAATACAGGGCTAGTATTGGATGCATTATCAGTCTGAATTCATCTAAATCTGAATGAATTTTCATGACATTTAAGTGTTTTTGTGATTTGCCTTTTGGATTATTAATCAGTTAAAATCCAGTACCGAATTTGGGTAAAGTTTATAAGTAAATAGAAAATACTTTATTATCACAATAAAAGTTTTTGTTCAGAAACAACACAAAATGATCACTTGAGGACAAATAACAAATAATTTTTCAGGCAGTGTTCAGAAACTACAATACAATTATAAAACTAAATTCTTTCTGGATTTGGATGTACAAAATTTTCACTCCACAACACATATTATAAATAATGTAAGGAAGTGTTTAGGAAGTACAATACAATACAAAAATAAGGCAACATTTCTCCCCTTTAGTGCACTTCTTTCTTCTTTTCAGGGCTCTGTCAGGGCCAGGGCGTGGGGGATTTAAAACATTTCCATATGCTTATACAAGTTTGTTGTGTTACCACTGTATCTTACAGCCTTTTTACAAATAGTACAACTTGCTATTGTTTCATTTTCTGCCCCCGAAAATATAACCAAACAGTCCTACTCTTTCTCTCTGCCATTCTCCTGCTCCGTCTCTGCGTTGTATGTAATGCATTGCTGCTGATCGGGCCTGGCTGGTAGTGGTGGGCGATGTTCGGTCACCTGGCGTTGCAGAGTCATGTGACGGTGCAACAAACACACGACGGAGGAGGATGAGCAAAATGAGCCTGCTCTGCTCTGGGACAGCAGCTGCATTTAGACAGAGTCAGGTCGCCTCTTTAATGAAACGAGAGAAACTGAAACTTAAGTATCGATCTCATTACATTGGTAACGATCAATATTGATACCAAAGTTGGTATCGATATTGGCGGATCGATCCAAATATCAATAATATATATATACATATACATATACATATACATATACATATA